>JAPKLY010000515.1:113204-178679 GCA_026898435.1 Prunella vulgaris | reverse complement strand
TTGTTTTGCTGCACAAAGTTCTCTCACACGGATCACAACTTTTGGCCTTTACGTGGATGTGTTCTGATCAGTACCAATGATGTATTTTATATTATCAGTTCTCTAAAAATTTTTAATATACTAACATTTTTTCTGATCGAAATAATACTCCACTTGTCATCTGTGGGTTTATTTAGGCTATTGATATTTTTAGAACGATGGGAAAACTAAGTCAAACAAGTCAATTTCTTATTAAACTCATGCTCCCTCTATTTCACAAAAATTTGCACAATTTTCTTATTTAAACGTCCCACACAAATTTGTACACTATTAAAAAAGAAAAACATTGATCTACGTGGACACTCACAAACTTATACACATATTTACCAGTATGCTATTACTTTATATATAAAATATATTTTTCTTAAAAAATATGTCGTCCCGTAGGGTGCAAATTCCTACGGAACTGAGGGAGTATTTAATTGAGTAAGTCTCTTGTGCACCAGTTACACGGTGCAACTCAAGTTCATTTTTTAAAAGTTAAACAAAATACTACTGAAAATTTACACATGTTATTACTAAAATGTTAAACTGTAAAAGGTACACTTTTTAGTAATAACATGTGTAACTTTTTAGTAGTATTTTATTTAACTTTTAAAAAATAAACTTGAGTTGCAAAGTGTAACTGGTGCATACAAGACTAATCCTATTTAATTAGAATTAGTTTGCTTTGTTTAACTAAAAAAATTATATTATCATCTTATTTATTCAAGTTTTATTCATATAATATTGATTTATGATAAAAGTTTATCATGTATTTTTTTTAATGTTAATGAATTGGACTTGTCATTCCAATAAATTAATATATATATATTAATATTGTTGAGATTGAAAAAATTATTATTTTTAAAATTCTTAATTTAACAGTTTATGTACCAAGAGTCAATATGCTGATACACTCTGTAAAAGAAACGAAAACGAAATACTCCCTCCGTCCCGTAGGAATTTGCACCCTACGGGACGATACATTTTTTAAGAAAAAATAGTTTTATATATAAAGTAGTGATATATGGGTAAATATGTGTAAATGTTTGTGAGTGTGCACGTAAATCAATGCTTCCTCTTTTAGTAGTGTGCAAATTTATGTGGGACGTCCAAATAAGGAAAGTGTGCAAATTCCTGCGGAACGGAGGGAGTAGTACTCTTTTATGTTTAAAATATTTTGAAAGAACATAATTTTGTCATTTTGTGGTTACCTTTTTTTCTCCTCAATTAGTGTCATATTAATTAATGTCACGATTTGTTTATTAGTTCTTCCCAAATTATTTAATCTATTTTATTTTAGTATATGTTTTTACCTTTTGTTATATCTGCTTGTCAGTGACCACAAGGTCTGAGTTTTCAATAAGATTGCGTCTCAGAAAAGACAATCAATAAAAAATAAAAAAAATATATAATATTATTGCTGGTGAAATTAGTCATGTTGATTTTTGCACTTCGATGAAAACTTGATAACTTTTGTTTTGTTCGAAAATTGTAATTGCTACTCAATCGGTATTGTCAAATACTCGCTCCCTTTTGTAGAAATTTGCACCCCTACGGAACGGCATATTTTTTAAGGAAAAAATATTTTATATATAAAATAGTGGCATATGGGTAAATATGTGTATATGTTTGTGAGTGTGCACGTAAATCAATATTTCCTGTTTTAGTAGTGTGTAAATTTGTGTGGGACATCCAAATAAAAAAAGTGTGCAAATTCCTGTGGAACTCCGACATGATGTCATTTCAGACCAAAATGATGTCGTTTTGCTTGTTCCGGTGAACTCCGACAAAATTTGGGACGTAAATTGTACACTTAACAAAAAATATTGGAATGTAATTGTATATTAATTTTTTTTGGGACAATTTAGAAAAAATGCAAAAATTATGGAACTTGAAAAAACTCTATCCCATATATATAGTTGTTAATTTATAATTTTAAGCAATATGTCATTTATAAAATATCCTAAAAATTTAGTAATAGCTTTTTTTTTTTTTTTTTTTGGAGTTCTCTCTATTTTAGAATAAATTTTTGCATGTATCATTAGGCGCTCTATGATTGTCTCAAATTGTGATTGAGTACAAACTGTAATTTGGAATTAGTGCGAAAGAATTTAACTCGCATAATTAGTTTGAGAATTATTCACGAGTAAAAAGTGATAATTGTAAGTCTAGGTAAGGACCCATTAAAAATTTAAAATCCCATGCACTTCAGATCACAAGTAGTAACAATCTACCAAACTAATATTCTCATATATGTTTGAAAAAAATTGATATGATGGTGTATGTAAATTTTTGTTGACTTATGCAAATTGACATAGAAAAATTGAGATACGCGTTAGACTTGCTCTTTGTAAGATGATGAATTTTAATGCTCTCCGAGTGTTGCACTATGAAATGGAAGTTATCGACGAATAATAAATGAGCATCCAAAAATTTCAGACTCTACTCTAATACAACACTAAATTCCTAGTATGCAGCACTTGATTATATAATGAGATCGATTTCGAATGCAAGGTTAAATCAATTAGTTATGAATGACAATGTGGGAGGATCTATTTATAGATTTCTAATAGTTGGGGTTAATAGATGTGACTCTTCATCATTTTATTTTTCCAAAAGTCACAATCTTTAGAAAAACAATTCACCAAAGAAGCACAACACTACATTATTATCACAATAAATAGATTCATTAATGTGTTTATCCACATATTAAATGATATTAATTTTTAATTCACACAAATTTAATTTTGATAAATCAAATCAACCAAACTCATTTACGTAAAATAGATAATTATATTCTTACTTAATATTTAATTAAATATGGTCAAAACCAATATTTCCAACAATATATTCCTTCCGTCAATTAAAAGTAATCATATTTATCTAATTCGTTCCTTAACAAAAAATATATATATTCCTTGTATGAAAACCATCACTTTATTATTATTCTCATTAATAATTTTTTGTTCATAAGTGAATCCCACAATAGACCTAAAATACCCTTACTTTATCTATTTTTCTTAATTCCCGTATTCAACATCATCAAGTGTATACTTTTATAGAACAGAAGTATTTGAATATAACTGCAATAGCAACAATATAAATTTGCTGCCATATACATATATTGAATTCACTCACTTGCAACTACAGATAAAGTGATCTAATTATTTAATTCAAGGTAAATACAAAGAGTTAATATATTCTAGAGCTTGTGCAAGATCATGTGAGCACCATGCTGAGGCTGAGTTAAGACGGAAGCTGAAGGGGCGTGCGTATAGGATGGTGAGAGCTCAAACGAGAAGCGTTGTAGAATCATAGTCATAGCTACTTTTGCCTCAATCATCGCAAAAATTTGACCAACACATATTCGAGGGCCCCATCCAAATGGAAAAAATATACCATTGCCTTTGTGTGCCTTTGAAACCCCTTCACTGAACCTCTGTGGATTGAATTCCATGGCGTCGTCTCCCCAAATCTCGCGGCTGTGGTGTAATATGATAATTGGCAATGAGAGCTCTACGCCGGCTGGTAATGTAAATTTTCCTAATTTGGTTTCCTCGCTCACTCTTCTATTAAGAGAAACTAAGGGTGGATAAAGCCTCAAGACTTCGTACAAAATCATGGAAACCTGTAATGGATTGAGAACAATGTCAAGTAAATATGATCAAGGTATAATGTTTTTTGGGTTCATATTCAATTTTGATTCTAAAAAGTTATCATCTTTGAATTAGTCCCACATGGGTTAAGGGTGATTATATTACTTACAATCTTGAGATGATTTAAACCATCATAATGTGGTGTTTGATTCCCAAAGACATTTAAAACCTCTTCCCTTGCTTTCTTCTGCCACTCGGGATATCTACTCAACAACACCAATGTCCACACCAGCAAAGCTGAAGTCGTCTCTTGCCCTGCAACGTAGAACAGCTTGCACTCTTCGACAACTTCATCGATACTCATCCCGTTACTCTTGTTCCCATGTTCTCCGATTTCTTGCAGATTGGACTCCAACATAATGCTCAATAAGTCCTCATTAATAGCCTCCCCTGCCTTCATTGCTTTGAGCCTTCTATCAATGAGACCCCTAATTATGTATTGAATCTCTTTCTCAATTTCCTTTATTTTATTGTTCCTTCTGGTTGGGACAAATCTACATATTCAAAACAAACGTCTAAGAAGAAAACCAAATACAATCAAACTTTTTATGAAGATCTCTTGATGGTCTATATGGGTTAGTTATTACCTCCATCCTGGAATATAAACAGAACGCATAGCTGGAATGATTTGCTTAAGCAGTTCTCTCTGAAGATCGAATATTCTTCTCCCTTGTTGGTAGCTGCTACCAAATGCAGTTCTTGATATGGCATCGCTCGTCAAATTTCGCAAATGAGGCCACACATCCACCTCGCCACAACCTCGGGGCGAAACACTCTTTTCCCATTTGTTCAAAACTTCCTCACAGCTCAAATAGAAGGCTGGGATCATCAGCTGTACCAAGCAATGAAAACAGGACCACATAACTAACATTTAGTCCCTCCGTCCATAATAAATAGTATTACTTATTTGTATGCGATTTAATATGATATGTTAGAGGATATTTCACTAAACCACGTGCAAACAAATATGATTATCTACTGTGGACGCAGGGAGTATTAAAAACAAGCTGTAAGCATCCGAAAACCTTTAATTTCTCAAGATGATATGCAGGGTTGATGATTTTCCTGTGTTTCGACCACTTCTCTTTCTCATAACTCGCAACTCCTTGTGCAAGTAGGCTGACCAGTGGATTCGAATTCAAGGGCTTCAGGTAAAGATTGGATTTGGTCAGCACTTCCTTAACTAGTTCAGGATCTGTTATGATCACTGAAGGCTTTGGGCCAAGCCAAATGAAGGCCTCTTCTCCTGCAATAAACATGATTCAAATTTTGACATGACAATATCAATTGTTTTCACTAAAATTTGATTTGTTAAACGAAATTAGAACCTAGAGAGCATTTATCATTATGAGGTACAACCCGGTAACTAATATCAAACTTCATAAACACTCTAAAACATTTAAAACTTCAAGATATTTTTCATTGTAACCCTCTTTGTTAGGCTAAAATTACTAAATCATGCTGGTTTACATCTACACCAAAGCAAGAATCTAACAGAATAAATTTCACGTAAATCAAAGTAATTCAACCCAACACGAGAGTAACATACCGTAGTCCCTTATAGTTTTGAGTTTAAAAGAGACAACCCTGGGCTTGATATCATCATCAAGATTGATGGGCGTTGATTTGGCATCCTTATCCATCTGAACCATCTCTTTAAAGTCGCCAAAGATGAGACGGTAGGAATTGCCCTTGAAACCCTGCTCCTGCAGGGATTTCTCCAGCCTCTTTGGAGTGACATACGCCCAATCCAGTATTTTCCATGCGTATGTTAGCACCACACAAACAAAAGCAGCACTAATTATCTCATATGCAATTTCCATGGCGTACATCTACTCAGACTCTGCCCAGCATATATATGCAAAAATTTCGTATGCAACTTGTGCACGTATGCTCACTCACTAGTTGAAGATTATTTATACTAAAAGTTAAGTTTAATTATATTAAAAAAGTGGAGATTGATTATACCGAATAATTTACTATTATTAATTTCAAGTGTAATCCTCTCTTACTTTGTTATAATCACACTTAATTTTTTAATATAAATAATCTTTAACTCTTGAGGGAATACATGCAAATAATACCTACAATATATATATATATATATATATATATATAGTCTTGGTATCATTTCTACTTTGGAAAAATTGTGAGGATATTTCAAATATTGCTGATTCGTTTGGTGAGATTTATTTCGTGAGGAGGACACGTGGTGCAAATTAAGTGGCGCATAGACTAGTTTGTGTTGGCCTCTCTTGTGAGGATTCTTATTTATCTGCACCCTATTGATTGGGCTGATGCCCATATGAGACAGATTCATTGATGAATGATTTTTTTTTCCTTTCACAAGGAAAAAATATCTATTGTTGATAGAATTTACTAATCGTTGTTCATTATGTGGCTTTATATCGGATTAATTCTACCAAACAATAATCTTATGATTTGTATTCTTGGATAATGTAGAGAGAGAAAGTGGAGAGCTTAGAGAGGGAGAGAGTAAAGTGTAGGAAATGTATTAGAATTGTGTGAATAGTACAAGAGAGGTCTTATTTATAGGTGTGTGAATGTGAGACGGCACCTTACGAGCCTATACGGCTTCCGGTGTTGACGAGGGTTCCTTACCCTCGCCTTGGTCTCTCACACTGCTTCCCTTTGTTATGCCTCGTCCTATTACTATGCCTTAGACTAGATGGGCCTCATTAAAAACCTCGCCGTAAACCACCCTTGTGGATAAACCGGACGGAGGGAAAAAGAGCGCAACCATCGGGATCTAATAGACTACGGGGCGAGCTCCTAGGCGAGCTCGGAGGTGGGCTCTTGGGCGAGCTCCAATATCTTACACGATCTTCGGGTGCCTTGTGATGACGGACCTCGGCGAGGTCCTCAAGGGGGTAGGAGCGAGCTCTTTAGGCGAGCTGCCCCCATGTAGGCGAGCTCTGGATCCTCGTGGGTCTAGGCGAGCTCTCGCTGTCTATCAAGCCTTGGAGGTTATGCCGAAGTCCATTGTATTAGTTCGCCATGTCAACATTTGCCCCCCAGCTCGCGTGCATCATGACTTCGTCCAATGTGCGGGCGAGCTGGAGAACTCGGGCCCTGGCGAACTACTCTCGGGTGAGTGCCGAGCTATCGTGCGAGCTCTGCCATGGCGGTTGTCTCGGCCGACGTGGTGCGGGATCCCAAGCGTCGTGCACGCCTTTTGAGGTCTCGATTCCCGCCCATAATAATGGTTTATCTTTCAAATTTTTGCAAATCGGTCCCTGGTCTTTTGAGAAACTCAAGCTCGCGCCCCGTGTCTATAAATAGGAGGAACCTCCCTCATTCCTCACTTTCGCATCCCCAGCTTCCGAGTAATTTTCCGGTGAACGGTTCCTTTGCTTCCGGCGATTCTTCGGGTGTTCCTCAAGGTAGATTACTCGTTTTTCTTCCTTTTCTTCCTTTCTTTTTCCGATTCCTTCGAGTTCTCCAGAGATTTTGGACATTTCTAGACCTTTGGACCTAGGAACCGAACACTCCCAACAACCGATTCACCATGTCTGAGAACTCTTTGAGCCGTACCACTTTGAATCGTAACTTGGGGAAGGCACCTATGACTGACGACCGCCCCATTCCCCAAGTGACCCCTGTGATAATCTCGTCGGGCTCCGGGGTGAGCTCTGTAGCTCGCCCAAGCAGCCACGATCTCATGGGATAGGTTCGCTCCGACTCCAGTGAGCGAGCCACCAACTCTGGCGAGCAATCCCCGCTCCGCGAGCTTTGGGATTACTCCGAGCGAGCTTCTGGGGGAGCCGTTGCCCCTGATGAGGAAGAGGTCGCCGAGGCCGATGACCACGCCAGCGAGCTGGCTTGCGAGGTTGACGAGGAGGACATTGGCGACCTGGGGACAGAGGTTACTTATGAGTACCTCCGGTTCATCGGTTTTCCATTCCCTAGACTCCCTGAGCATCAAGTCCCTGCCGACTTCGGATGGAGGGAGTATGTGGCAACCCATGAGGCGAGCTTCCCTCTACCCCGGCGAACTTTTCACAAGGCCGCTGGCAAGTCCGTCCTTAAGGCGACCGGGGTGGAGAGTATTATCAGCGAGTACGCCTTGCCGGAGATTCGAAAGAAGTTCCGCATCCCTCTGGACATTTTCATGTATGCTCCCAGGGATAAAGAGCGTGCCGACCTCCCTCCTGCCGTACTCACAGCCATCAACTACCACACCTTGAAGGCCGGGCTCACCCTGCCCCTGCACCCCATCATCGGGCAATTCCTGGCGGACACGAACCTCGCCATAACGCAGCTAACTCCCAATGCATGGAGCAGCCTGCTGGCGGTGTTGACCGTCTTTGGCCTTGAGGGTTATGAGAATCGGCTGAGCACGTTGGAGATCAGCGAGCTCTTCAACGTGATCCGACAAGTGAGGGAAGGGAAATGATATTATTCCCTCCAAGCTCGCCCGGGGGACAAGTTCTTGGGCGACATCCCCAATAAGGCCCGGGACTGGAAAGAACAGTTCTTCTTCATTGGTGGGGACTGGCGAGCTTCCAATGGACGCGGAGTGCGTATCCTTACTCCCGAGGAATATGGGGAGGCGAGCTGTAGGTGGTGTACTTCGGTGTGCGTGCGTTGGATTAGATTTACTAATCTAATCTATCTTTTTTGCAGGTCTGAAGTGCCATAAGTCGAGCTGCGGGAAGTCCGAGATCTCAGTCGGCTTTGAGTTCGTGCGGACTGTTTGTTGCTTGCGAGAGAAGAAAGATCGCGAGATCAAGCACCTATGCCAATATCATTGCCGTAGGCTCGCCGGTCTCATCACCTCGCCCCATCAACTCGCTGCTCAAGGTTTTAAACCTCAAAATTTTCAAGTCTGAATAGTTCGCAGTCTCGTAAGAGGAGCTCGTCGGATCACTGATCTCTTACCTTCATTTTGTAGGTGCAGGTCCTGCTGCCGAGCTCCCTCCCATCGACGTCCCTGAGGCTTATCACTTCCTAGCCCGCCAATTAAAAATGGGCAAACCTCGCCCGGGCAGGGAAGGTATTCCATCCGGGGCGGTGCTGGATGCGACCAATAAGCTGGAGGTCGCCAAGGCCGCAGACAAGGCCCGGGGTCAGGCTCGCAGAAGACCTCGGCACTTCCCCCTACTAAAGAGAAGGTCGCCACCACTAAAAAGGGGGCGGGACGAGGTTCCGGTCCTGAGCGGGGTTCTCAGCCTCCGCCTCATCAGACCAAGTGGACTCTCCATCGGGGGGATGGCTCCCGAGTGAGCGAGGATGAAGCTCGCTCCAACAAGCGGGCCAGGCTGAGGGTGGCTCCGTTGAGCATAGTGACCGAGGGGGCTCCGGGTCGACTCACGGAGGGTCAGGGCGAGCTCTTGTGCCCCATTCTACTCATGCGCCTCCAACTCCTCAGAGCGCACCCCCGCCGTCTCCCTACGGGGTCCCTATCCGGGATGACACCCTCATCGGGCTCAAGCCCGATAGGTTTGGGTAAGAGGGCGAGCTTCTTTTTGAAGTTGGAAGCTTTCATTACAGCTTTCTATGATTTTTGCTAACTTTTTGGATATTTGTAGATATGTTCCCACCGAGCTCCCGCAATGGCCCGAGTCCCTCCACACCGCCGAGAGGTGTAAAGCTTTGACCTCGCCGAGGGACCTTCCGGAGGGGGCAGCTCGCCGGATCTTCACTGAGGCCCCCAAATACCTTTCCGCCTCCGAGCTCGCCATGATTGAGAGGCAGAAACCCACCGACAAGGCGAGGCTGGTGAAGCACTTTGCTTGCGCGGCTATGGCGGCGGCCCAGCTCGTCACTGATGAAGTTACCGCCGCAGATAAAGCTCGCCATGATACGAAGAAATTTCTCAACAAGGGGGGTGACGAGCAGAAGAAGGCAGTCGACGAGCTCGCTAGGATGGAGGCTAAGGCGAAGGCTTTGCTGGAGACGGAGCAGCTCACTGTAAAAAAGATGGAGAAGTTCCAGGCTGACTTCCGCCGACAGCAGGCCGAGCTCGAGCAAGCTCATCAACAACTCGCCTCCAAAGATGAGCAGCTCGCCCGGACCCAGGATGAAGTGAAAATCCTTCGGGAGCAGAACTGGGGGAATATGGAGGAGTGAACGAAACTTCGTGAGGAGGTCGCCGAGCTCAGGGGCCGCTCAGATGCCACCATCACTCCTGAGGCGTTGAAGCTCGCCGAGGTGGTCGCCACTGACAAGGGCTATGTCCTTTGCTTCGCCGAGGTTATCCGCTCCTTCCAATGGGCGCGGATAAATAATGAGAGTGAGTGGGAGGCCTTGGTGACTGAGTTCGACGATTGCATGGCCAAGGCTAAGATTTCCCCCGGCACAGAGCTAAACATAGGGGACCTCGTCGGCTATGGGATCAACCTCGATGCTGCTCGTCAAAAATTTAACATCATTCAGAAGCACGAGGTCCTGACCGCCGAGGATGCTGTCGAGGAGGCCGCCGAGGGTGCTGAGGGCGAGCTTCGAACCCCGCCCACAATGGAGCAAATACAGGAGGCTCTCGGGGATACGATGATCATCAGCGAGCTCGACACTAGCGGGCTTACTGGAAACATCACTTCGGATGCCGAGCTCGTTCTCCCAGCCGCCCAGGTCACCAAACCCTCCGGCGAGGTTCCCTCTGAAGCCTCTCCCGCTGCTTCGGATGCTTGAGCTTTTTCTTGCTTTCTTAGATTAGTTTTCATTTTCTAAGTTGTTATAGGTCGCCAGGCTCCATAGCTCGCCTAGAAGGAGCTCCATTTTTGTAGGCTTTTTGATTTTGTTAAGTAGTTAGAGCTCGCCGGGCTTTGTATAGCTCGCCCAAAAGGAGCATACTTTTGTAGTTCAAAGATGGCCAGCTGGTCGGCCTTTGTGGCCAGCACCACTTCAAATACTTAGGAATTTTCAAGTATTTTTGCCTTGAAAGTTTCCTAAGTGTCTTTTGAATAGAAACCGAGCATTTTTTGTCCAACTCTTCGCACTCCATTTTCACGCTTTTATGTTATAATTTTCAAAATAGCTCGTTTTTATTTATTTTATGGGTACTTAACTGTTCGTCTTATTCTACTTTGAGAAGCAAATAGTTCGTTTTACGTCACTTACGACTACGAATTGTACCTCTATTTTGAGAGTGCGTATTCTTCGTCTTACGCCACTTAGGGCCGCGAATTGCTAGTCTTAGACCACTTAGGGCAGCGAACTGCACTTCGATTGATTCACATTGGGCCAACGGGTTTCATGAACCTTGCCTTAGATGTTTTTTGTCTTTTCGCGAATTTTTCTAACTTGTGGCAGTAGGTGCTTAGCAACCCTTTAAAAAGGGGGCCTTCGCTACCCTGGGCACTTTGGCCTTTGCCTTCGAGCTATTCAATTACAACGTTCGGGACCTTGGTCCTTGCGCATTGTGCATTTTTTAAGCGTTTGGGCGAGCTGGACCTGGCGAGCTCCCATGGGTAGCGGGCGACCTGGGGTAGCTCGCCTAGCTGGCGAGCTACACAGGTCCGAACACTCGACAAATTTTCTGATTTCACAAATTTTCCAACTTCTTATAGCAACGTAATTTATACTGGTTGCTATCAACATTTCTGATGCGAACCTTCGACTAGTCTATTATAGAATTCTAGTCTACTGATAGAACTTTTTTAGATGCGCCACACTCCAGGTGTATGACGAGGCGTTGCCTTCAGCGTCCTCGAGATCATAGGTGTCATTTAGCCATGCTGCGGTGACCCGGAACGGTCCTTCCTAGTTTGAACCGAAGACACCTGGTGGGGTCATCAATTTCTTTTTCAACACCAGGTCTCCGACCTTGAATTTTCGATCTCGGACCTGAGAGTTGTAATATTTTTCTGCTCTACGTTTGTAGGTGACGTTCTTAATTTCTAACGAAGCTCTGGTCTCTTCGATCAGATCCTTCTCTACTGCCAGGGCTTCGTCATTTTTTTCTTCATCATATCCTACCACCTTCCAAGTCTTTTTCCGAACTTCGACGGGCACCACCGCTTCAGTTCTGAAAGCTAGGGCAAAAGGGGTCTCGCTGGTGCTGGCCCGATAAGATGTCCTGTAGGACCATAGGACCTCCGGGAGCTCGTCTGCCCAGCTTTCTCTCTTGTCCTCGAGATGGAGCTTCCGTATGTGTTTTAGGATCTTGTTCACCGCCTCGACTTGGCCGTTCGACTGTGGATGGTATGGAGTTGAGTAGTGCTTCTTGATGTTCTATGAACTGCAGAAGTCTCTCAACTTTTGTCCGTCGAACTGTCTTCCGTTATCCGTGATGATCGACTGCGGAAGTCCAAATCTGCAGATCAGGTTTTTTCATATGAAGCCGATCATCCTTTCTTGGGTTATTATTGTGAGAGCTTCGGCCTCAGCCCACTTAGTGTAGTAGTCTACTGCTACAACATCAAACTTTACACCGCCTCTACCAGGTGGAAATAGGCCGATCAAGTCGATTCCCCATTTCACGAAAGGTCATGGGCTTAAAACCGACTTCAGCTGGTTGACTGGGGAGTGGATGTTAGGTGCTAAAGGTTGACACTTTCGGCACCTTCGAGCGAAGCTGACGGCATCTTTGCGAAGAGTGGGCCAGTAGTAGCCCTGCCTGATCGTCTTATATGCCAATGCTTGCCCCCCAGCGTGACTCCCACAAATTCCTTCGTGGATTTCTTCTAACACTTCGGACCCCTGCTTCTTAGTCAAGCACTTGAGTAGGGGTAGAGAGAATCCACGTTTGTAGAGTTGACCATCCAGCAACGTATATCTGGCAGCTTGTTTTACTAGCCGGCTAGCTTCCCAGGTGTCCACGGGGGTTGTTCCGTCTGTTAAATATTTTTGGATTGGAGTGCACCAATCTACACCATCTTCACTGTCTTCCTGCCCCCCACTCGAGGTTTGATTTATTTTATAATCGGACGTCGAGGGGTTTTTCAGTATAGTGATTACAACCTCCGTGAATTCGGCTTCGCCATTGCTAGTAGCTAGCCGGGCTAGAGCATCTGCTTATGTGTTTTCTAGCCGTGGTATCTGATTGATGTAAACCTGCGTAAACATCGAGATCAGATGCACGTCTATCTTTTGGTAGGTCATCATCTGCTAGTCTTTTGCCTCATATTCCCCCCGGACTTGGGATATTATTAGCTGGAAATCTCTGAAAACTTGAAGATTGGTTGCCCCCACATCTAATGATAGCCTAAGTCCCGCTATCAATGCTTCATACTCCGCCTCGTTGTTGGTTGCTCGAAAGTCGAACCGGATTGTGGAGGTGAAGACTTGTCTGTCCGGACTGATCAAGACCACGCCGGTGCCTGCTGCTACACTGGTCGATGACCCGTCCACATAGAGGTGCCACGGAGCTATACGCCCCCTCGTCGGATCTTGTGGGAAAGTTAGCTCGACGATAAAGTCGGCGAGTGCTTGTCCCTTGATCGCTGTTCGGGGTGCGTAGGTTATACCGTATTGGCTAATCTCCAGTGACCATTTTAGCAGGCATCCGGCAGTGTCCAGGCGTTGTAATATTTGCCTTAGTGGGAATGTTGTCAGTACCTCCACTGGATGGTCAAAGAAGTAAGGCCTCAATTTTCTAACACTCATCACCAGTGCGTAAGCCAGCTTCTCCGTTGGGGTGTATCGCAACTCAGCTTCGTGTAAGACTTGGCTTACATAGTACACTGGTAGGTGTGTTTTCGCTTCTTCTCTGACCAGGACGGAGCTAATGGCCACCTCCGACGCAGCTAGGTAGAGGTATAATTTCTCTCCAGGTACCGGCTTCGACAGGACCTGCGTATCTTCCAGGTATGCCTTAATGTCTTCAAAGGCTCGTTGGCATTCACCCGTCCACGCAAAGTGTTTGTTGAGGTGGAGCTTGCCGGCTTTGGCCGCCTCCTTGTACCTTTGCGTGTTTGCCTTGATTGCCTCGAAGAACGGACGATTTCAATCACCGGACCTAGAGATGAATCTGTTCAAGGCTGCCATGCACCCGGTTAACCTCTAAATTTTCTGCACAAAATCGGGTACGCCAACTCAATTATGCATTGGACCTGCGTTGGGTTAACCTCAATTCCGCGTTGGCTAAATAGATGACCCAGGAACTTTCCTGAATGTACGCCGAAGTTTGTTTTCTTGGGGTTCAGTTTCATGTTGTAGTGGCGCAGTATATTGAAGGTCTGTTTGAGGTGGTCGAGGTCGTCCACGTACACCTCCATGGATTCGCCAATGTGTTGGTTGAACATTTTATTTACCAACCTTTGGTAGGTAGCCCCGGCGTTGATGAGTCCAAACGGCATCCTTTCCCAGCAATACATGTTCTTGTTGGTGTAGAACGTCGTATGTTCCTGGTCGTCTGGGTGCAAAGCTATCTGGTGATAGCCCGCAAAAGCATCCATAAATGTCATCATCTCATGGCCTGCGGTGCTATCGACTAACTGATCGATGTGAGGTAGCGGAAAGTTGTCCTTCGGGCACGCTTTGTTTAGGTCCGTGAAGTCGATGCAGAGCCTCCACATCCCGTTGTGTTTCTTCACCAGGACGGGGTTCGCGACCCACTATTGACACAAAGCTTCTTTGATGAGTTTGTTGTCTAACAACTTCTCCACCTCTACAGTTAGAGCCGCGTATTTGTCTGGTCCATACTTCCTTCGTTTTTAACGTACGGGTCTCCTCGTCGGGTCTATGTTGAGTCTGTGGCAAGCATGTTCCAACGGGATCCCCGTCATGTCTTCATGGGACCAGGCAAACACGTCCATGTTGGACATCAAGAACAGCTCCATCCTCGACCGGTACGGTTCAGGTAACTCAGAACCAATGAAAAGTTCTAAGTCTCTTTTCGGGTCCACCGGGAGTGCCGTCAATTCTTCCATGGGGGTGGCCTTCCTCTTTTGATTTTTCCACCTCGGGTCACTGATGAACTCGTCCCACTCTTCTTGTGACATCTGCGCAGGTTCGTGACCTATGCGCGGTTCGGGGTCATCGGGTTGACTTTCAGCTCGGGCGGGTCCATCAACTGTTAGTACCTCCGGTTTTCTGTCAACTTGGGATGGTGTGGTGACCTGGGGAGTTGGGTCAACGTCCATTGGTGTTGGTTCTTGACCTCCCGTAGGTCCCCCATCTTGGGCTTCATCAACCACCTCCATGGGAGCAGGTTGTTGTTCCTGCGCAGGTCCCGACCCTTGCGCAGGTCCCAACACTTGGGTTTCTTCCAATCCTTCCATTGGTGCTGGTTGTGCATCTTGCGCAGGTCCTGACACTTGGTTAATCTCTGACATATCGCCTACCTCCATCATCTCAGTTTTGACCAAGATAACGTCTAGGATGTTTGGCTCGGCTGCTGGGATCTGCACGTCCTCTTCAAGGACTTGGACCCGCGTCACCGCTTTTTTAACCTGACCATCTTTTATTTGGAGTAAACACTCTCGGGCCTTTTTCTGTTCACCTTTTATAGTTCCGGCACCTTTTGGAGTTGGGAATTTCAAACAGTAGTAGTAGGTCGAACATGCCACTTTGAATTCATTAATAAACGGGCGGCCAAGGAACCCGTTGTAGGAGGACTACTGGTCGACAACTAGGAAATCTATGAGTCTAGTCAGTCTCCTTTCGGGGTCCTCAGCCGATACAAGCTGGACGCTCAACCTAACACTACCTAGGGGGACGGTTACAGCTTCTCCGAACCCCACTATCCTAGCATTGCTAAGTTCCAGATACGACTCAAAATCACCTAAGGCATCTAAGGTGGATTTGAAGAGAATGTTGGTGAATGCGCCGGTGTCCACAAGTAGTCTGTGAACTCGGACGTTCATGATGTTGGCGGTTATCACCAACGAGTCATTGTGGGGCGTCAGTACCCCTTCCAGGTCTGCTGGGGAAAATGTCAGCTCATCAGTAAGCTGTGAGACGGACCTGGGGCCGGAGCTGCCTTCCTGGACTTGGTTTATGGCCCGGATTTCAGCCTTCCTTTTTCTCTTGGATATGGAGGATCCCCAGTCCTGGAGACCTCCGGCAGCTCCGATCTCCCCCTCGAGAACCAAGAGTTCCCGGGTGGGCTCCATATTTTGCTGAGGCTGGGGAGGTGCCCTCCGCCTGTTCTGGGGACTAAGTTGGTCCGCTTCCTCATCCTCGTCAACGGAGGTAGCCCTTCTCTCGAACCTTGGTCTCTTAGCTGGGGCCTTCTTCACGAACTCAGCCAGCTTCCCATCCTCATAAAATTTCCAGAGTTGTTTGAGGAGGTCTCGACATTCGCTGGTGAAGTGGCCGATGGCCTCATGGTAGGCACAGTATTTGTTGGGGTTGAGCTTCGTGCGGTCCTGACAGATCCGCCTTGGCTCCTCTAGCAGGGCCTTGTCTTTAACAGCTGTAAAGATGTGGTCGACGGAGACCTTGAGGACCTGGTTGAGCTTCTCCTTGAGCTCTTCCCCCTCGCCAAAAGCTTTCAGGTTCCGGGGGACTTTGTATGTGCCCCCGGACTTCTTCCCGTAGGGCTTCCTCTCCTCGTGGGCTCCAACCTCTTTCAGCAGTGCCTCCTGCATAGCCACGAACACCCCCGCCTTGTGGTGGAATTCGGTGTAAGTGTTGGGACATGCAAGATGCATCTCCTTCCAGAGATCGGTGCCTTTTTTGAGTCCAGCCATCGCTGCGACAACCTTCGTGTCCTCGCTCACCGGCTCGCCTTCCAGCAGGATTTTGTCGAACCTCTCCAGGTACTGCTGGTCGGTCTCACTCTCGCCTTGATGGATGTTGGTGAGTCGGTGCTTCTGGGTAAGGTAGGACCCAAACCCAGAGAAGTTGGCCAAGAATTCCCGTGAGAGTTGGCCAAATGAGCAGATTGACCCCGGGGCGAGTGAAGAGAACCAGCGGTGAGCTCGGTCCCCTAGGGTCAGCGGGAAATTCTGGCATTGAGTAGAGTCGGTGGCGCCAACCGAAATCATAAAGTCTGCGTACTTGGCCAGGTGGACTTTCGGGTAGGATTCGCCCTCGTACGCAGACATTACCGGGAACTGGATTTTTTTCTGGACCGGTGCGCGAAAGATGGCAGGTGCCAATGGAGGGGTGGGGAGAGTGGTGGCGTCAGGTCCACCAGACTTGGCTGCTACTTGGGCTTGCAACATTTCAACTGTCTTTTTCAGCGAGGCCAGCTCGTCATCACGGGTCACCTCCGGCGGAGGTTGCTCGAAAGCCGTGCATCTCTTGGACGCACGTCCCGAGGTGCCTCACTCTGAGGTGACCTCTCCGTGACGGGTTGGAATTGGCATCCGCCATGGGGGCCCAACCTGTAGATGGCGGGCCTTCTCAATCTCTCATGGGCGGACCTGCGTGGTTGCTGATTGGAGTCCCCGTGGGATGTGGCTGGTGCCGCCGCCCGCTCATTCTCCCCGTACCTCGGGCCCAGACGGCCTTGGAGGACTTCCCTCCTCTGTGATTGGTGCATGGCGGAGGCTTCGGTGTGGGCCGAAGCTCGCCCGGTGTATGGGGCGGGCTCTTCCACTACTTTGGCCTGGCCGGCCCTCTCCCTGTGCTGGTGAGCTTGTGCCGAGCTTGCCTCCTGCTCGGTGGGGAGGACGCTGTACTCCCCCCGGGTCTAGGTGCCCTGGGTTGGCCTGGCCTGCTCCCGAGTCTCGGCAGCTGGAGCTCGCCTGGGTACTAGGGCGAGTTCGTCATTCTGCCTTTGCTGCAACCTCTGCAAGGTTGCGATGGTGTGCTGGAGCTCGTCGGGGTTGTTGGCCAGGTCCCTCAGGGCAGAGATTAATTCTTCTTGCGCCACCAGAACTCGCGGAGGTCGCGGAGCTGCGGTGTTCTTCTTGGGAGGTGGGTGCGAGATCTCCACTACTTGGTGTGAGGTTTCCGCCTCGGCCTGGTTTTGGTCGCCCCCCTTGGACCTTCCGGCAGCTGCGGAGGTCTGTCCCTTGGCAGCTCGAGTGTTAGCCATTTTTGGATTTTGGAGGGGGTAACTTGCTGCAGGTCGCCGAGGTGGACGGAGGTCGCCGGGGTGACGATCGTCCAGCTTAGGTGGAGCTGTGCAAATTTTTGTCTAGCCTCGAGTGTGACGAATTATCCAAAATTCGGTTTATTCGTGTACACGCGCGCATTTGAAAACTTTTTCGGGTAGATTTTGGGCAATCCGAAAATCTGAGTTTTCGTCCGAAAATCTGGGTTTTTCGTCCAAAGGAATGAATATGTATGTGTATCTTCAAGTGTTCTTGAGTTTTATCAAGAACACCTTCAAATCTTCAAACCTTCAAACAAACCCTAACTTTTGTTCTTGAAAATTTTTATTTTTCAGATTCGTGAGGACCCTCCTTCTAGCCCCAAATTGTTGATAGAATTTACTAATCGTTGTTCGTTATGTGGCTTTATATCGGATTAATTCTACCAAACAATAATCTTATGATTTGTGTTCTTCGATAATGTAGAGAGAGAAAGTGGAGAGCTTAGAGAGAGAGAGTAAAGTGTAAGAAATGTATTAGAATTGTGTGAATAGTACAAGAAATGTCTTATTTATAGGTGTGTGAATGTGAGACGGCACCTTACGAGCCTATATGGCTTCCGGTGTTGACAAGGGTTCCTTACCCTCGCCTTGGTCTCTCACACTGCTTCCCTTTGTTATGCCTCGTCCTACTACTATGCCTTAGACTAGATGGGCCTCATTAAAAACCTCGCCTTAAACCACCCTTGTGGATAAACCGGACGGAGGGAAAAAGATCGCAACCATCGGGATCTAATAGACTACGGGGTGAGCTCCTAGGTGAGCTCGGAGGTGGGCTCTTGGGCGAGCTCCAATATCTTACATGATCTTCGGGTGCCTTGTGATGACGGACCTCGGCGATGTCCTCAAGGGGGTAGGAGCGAGCTCCTTGGGCGAGCTGCCCCCATGTAGGCGAGCTCCGGATCCTCGTGGGTCTAGGCGAGCTCTCGCGGTCTATGAAGCCTTGGTGGTTATGCCGAAGTCCATTGTATTAGTTTGCCATGTCAACACCTATCATTGTGCTCCTTTATGCTTGCAAGGTGTATTTGTTTTATATGATAAAATTATCTTTCTAAAATATATTTAAATTTAAAAGGATGATGATTAAATTAAAAAAATATATTTATTCTTATTGTAAAACACATTTTATTCTTACAGTAACACGCATTTGTTCATATAGTAAATGTGTGTTACAATCAAGGATTGAAATTTCGCGAAATTTCGCCGAAATTTTGGAAATTTGAGGGTACCGATATGGAAATTCACTTGAACGATTATTTTTCCAAAATTTCGGAAATTTTGGGAAATTTCGGCGAAATTTCAATATCGGTCCAGGGTAATTCAAAATGTGCAGATTATCGAGAAATATCGTGGAAATTTCGGTAATTTATCGATCAAATTTTTGGGAAATTTCGGGAATTTTTTTTTTTAATTCTCAATTCTCGGGTCATTTGCTTCAAGAATTTCTCTAATTTGATGACTTGGTACCATTATTGCTTAGACCAAGATGGTCTTTCTTCTTTTACATTTGAGGCTCATAGGACATCATTTTGGTATTAGTTGTGTAATATTCAATAATTATGAACAATTGTTGTATCGTTTTATATGTCTTACGTATGTTTTCTTGATATGCTTGTTGTAAGATTCTCATTTTATTGAGATTTTAAGTTCAATTAATGTATTAAGACTAGTAATAATATTGTCTAAAATTTCATGTTAAATTTCCATCATTTTAATGAAATTTCCGTGAATTTTCTATTTTTTATCGATATCGATATTTCCACCGATATATCCATAAATTCAGGGTACCGATATTTCCGTCGATACCGATATTTTCATCCTTGTTTACAATTATAGTAAATGTGTGTTATTACAAGATCAAATGTGTGCGCATATACAAATATTTATATGTTGAGAGGGTCTTTTGTGTACCAGGTTCACCGTGCAACTCAAGTATACTTTTAAAAAGTCACATTATTTATTACTGAAAAGTTACACCAATAAAAATACACTTTTTCAGTAATAACATATGTGACTTTTCAGTAGTATTTTGTATAACTTTTTAAAAATGAACTTTAGTTGCACGGTGCATCTGTTGCATACAATACTAAGACTTATTTGTTCTTAGAAAAATATATATTGTACTTTATATAACATTTGTAAGACATTAAAAAATGCATTAATACATTAACAACATATTATCAATTTAAATCACAGAGAGAATAAAAAATAAATTAATTAACATATATTTATTCTTGCAAAAATACATATTTTCCATACAGTTATTTAAAAAGTACAAAAAATTAATTTTTTAAGAATTAGTAACACAAATTTTGTCTAATAATAACACATGATCGTCTATATTGTAGCACCAATTGGGAACGAAAATCTGAAATTTGCAGTTTGTGTGAATTTGAAAAAAAAATATCCAGATTCGACTCGACCCGATTTAGACCCACGAATTTTATAAAAAATAAATAATTTTACGATAGAAATTTCTATGCAAGTGTTGCTTATTTTTTAATTGCCGCGCTCAACATCAAGTGTATAATTTTACAGAATGGAGGAAATATATGAATATAATTGTAATAGCAACGGGTAGAAATTTGCTTCCATATACACACATTGCATTCACTCACTTGCTACTATGGGTGAAGTGATCTTATTTAATTCAAGGTAAATACAGAGAGTTAATATATTCTAGAGCTTGTGCAAGATCATATGAGTACCATGCTGAGGCTGAGTTAAGACGGAAGCTGAAGGGGCGTGCGTATAGGATGGTGAGAGGTCAAAAGAGAAGCGTTGTAGAATCATAGTCATAGCTACTTTTGCCTCCATCATCGCGAAAATTTGACCAACACATATTCGAGGCCCCCATCCAAATGGGAAAAATATACCATTGCCTTTGTGTGCCTTTGAAACCCCTTCACTGAACCTCTGTGGATTGAATTCCATGGCGTCGTCTCCCCAAATCTCGCGGCTGTGGTGTAATATGATAATTGGCAATGAGAGCTCTATGCCGGCTGACAATGTAAATTTTCCCAATTTGGTTTCCTCGCTCACTCTTCTACCAAGAAAGACTAATTAAGCTTGGATAAAGCCTCAAGACTTCATACAAAATCATGGAAACCTGTGATGGATTGAGAACAATGTCAAGTAAATATGACCCATGTATAAGAGTTTTTTGGGTTCAAATTATTCAATTTTGGTTCTAAAAAGTTAACTTTTTTGAATTAGTCTATAGATCTTTTTTCCAACTTTGGTCTAAAATTTTGAAACAGTGTTATTTTATGTTACGTAAATATCCAACTTTAGCCACACAACTTGAATATATTGGCCCCAAACTGAACTCACATGTGACATTAACATGACATGGTTTTCAATTTTTCGGCATCAGAGACCAAAATTGGTCAATTATTTTAATTTTGAGACAAAGCAATAAAGTGAAGTATTTTAGGATCAAAATTGGACAATTGACATGTTATGTGATGAGTTTTTTAAAGATCTATCAATTCCACATGGGCTAAGGGTGATTAGATTACTTACAATCTTGAGATGATTTAAACCATCATAATGTGGTGTTTGATTCCCAAAGACATTGAAAACCTCTTCCCTTGCTTTCTTCTGCCACTCGGGATATCTACTCAACAACACCAATGTCCACACCAGCAAAGCTGAAGTCGTCTCTTGCCCTGCAGAGTAGAACAGCTTGCACTCTTCGACAACTTCATCGATACTCATCCCGTTACTCTTGTTCCCATGTTCTCCGATTTCTTGCAGATTGGACTCCAACAGAATGCTCAACAAGTCCTCATTAATAGCCTCCCCTGCTTTCATTGCCTTGAGCCTTCTATCAATGAGACCCCTAATTATGTACTGAATCTCTTTCTCAATTTCCTTTATTTTCTTGTTCCTTCTGGTTGGGACAAATCTACACATTCAAAACACAAGGCTAAGAAGAAAACCAAATACAATCTAACTTCTTATGAAGATCTCTTCATGGTTTATATTACCTCCAACCTGGAATATAAACAGAACGCAAAGCTGGAATGATTTGCTCAAGCTGTTCTCTCTGAAGATCGAATATTCTTTTCCCTTGTTGCCAAATGCAGTTCTTGATATGGCATCGCTCGTCAAATTTTGCAAATGAGGCCACACATCCACCTCACCACAACCTCGGGGCGAAACACTCTTTTCCCATTTGTTCAAAACTTCATCACAGCTCAAATAGAAGGCTGGGATCATCAGCTGTACCAAGTAATGAAAATAGGACCATCATTCCATAACTAACATTACTAAAAATGAGCTGCCTAAAATGTGATTAAGCATCCGAAAACCTTTAATTTCTCAAGATGAAATGCAGGGTTGATGATTTTCCTGTGTTTCAACCATTTCTCTTTCTCATAATTCGCAACTCATTTTGCGAGCAGGCTGACCAGTGGATTCGAGTTCACGGGCTTCAGGTAAAGATTGGATTTGGTCAGCACTTCCTTAACTAGTTCAGGATCTGTTATGATCACTGAAGGCTTTGGGCCAAGCCAAAAGAAAGCCTCTTCTCCTGCAATCATGATTCAAATTTTGAGGATAAAGTCTTGCACGTACCATGCAACTCGAATGTTTTTTCAAACAGAATCAGTTGTTTTCAGTAAAATTTGAATTATTAAATGAAATTAGAACGTGGAGGGCATTTATCATTAACCAAATTAAATTGGTAAGCAAGATTTTTATGAGGTATACAATCCGGTAACTAATATCAAACTTCAAACAGTTCTATCAATGAGACCCCTAATTATGTATTGAATCTCTTTCTCAATTTCCTTTGTTTTCTTGTTCCTTCTGGTTGGGACAAATCTACACATTCAAAACACACGTCTAAGAAGAAAAGCAAATACATTCACTCATTCACTCAAAAGTTGAAATTATTTATATTAAAAAGTTAAGTCTGATTATGCTAAAAAGTCGGGATTGATTATATTAAAAAGTTGACACTATTATTAATTTTCTGTATAAACTTTCTTTTTGTTGTAATCAACTCCTACTTTTTAATATAATCAGACTTAATTTTTTTGTATAATTAATTTTAACTGTTGAGTGAGTACTGATGCACATAAGATCTACTCTCTCTATGTAGTCTTGGTATCATTTCTACTTTGGAAAAATTGTGAGGATATTTCAAATAATGCTACTCTGTATATATATATACATATATATATGTACATAGTCGTGGTGCAAATTAAGTGGCGCATAGACTAGTTTGTGTTAGCCTCTCTTGGATTCTTATTTATCTGCACGTTATTGATTGGGCTGATGCCCATATGAGACAGATTCATTGATGAATGAATTTTTTTCCTTTCACAGGGAGAAAAAAAAAATATCATTTACGTGTATTTGTTTTACGGGATAAAATCATCAATTTTTTTAAAATATACATTTTTTTACGAATAGATAATTTTATCTTTTAAAATAAACAAATTTTCATTCAGTAAATATATACTTCTTATGCTGAACAAAAGAGATAAAAAAAATAGATAAAATAAGGAAATTATGAATATAGATCCACTTATAAATAAAATAAATATTTGTGATAGTGATAATAACGTGATAATTTTGAGACATGTTTCAACTCTAAATTATTATATTCTACAATTAATATATTTCAAATTCTTTTAGTAATATTTTAATTTGAAACTTCATTACACATGAGTTAAGAAACATGTCATTAATTACATTATAATATTGTACAGTTATTTTGAGCATTTTTGTTTTGATTGTCTTTGATTCTATTGTATTATGAAACTTATAATATTAATATTTTATATGATAATATTTATTTTATTTTATTTTTTTAATATAACATAGCTAATATTACCTCTGTTCCAGATAAATTTGCACGCTTTCTTTATTTGACGTCTCATACCAATTTGCACTGCTAAAAAAGAAAATATCAATTTCTTGTGCATACTCACGAAAATTTTACTTATATTTACTCATGTGTCACTATTCTATTTAAAAAAATATTTTTTTTAAAAAATGTGAAATCTCAGGGGTGCATATTCCCCTGGGATGGAAGGAGTATATAAAATAGGCTGAAATAATTTTAACGGTTGGATTGTCGGTCTAATCGGTTGGACTGATTGAACCGACAACTGGTGTCTCATCCGATTTATCACTGGTTCGATCATAAAACACACTAGCTTGAAGGGTATAAATAAGGTAAAATTTTGTATAAAAATGATTCATGATAAGCTTATAATGAACCAATTTTAAAGTATCAAATATTCGTTTAAGTTTATTAAATATTTTAATCAAAAGTATAAATATATGAGTCGATGATATTATGTTATAATTGTTGTAAATTTTATTGATCCCAACTTTTGATAATTCTAATGAATATTTTGATACACTTGACTAAATATTTGATATTTTAAGTAGTTTCATGATAAACTTATCATGAACAATTTTCATATAAAACCTTCTCATAAATAAATGCATTTATTTTTATTTTAGGAAATAAGATTATTTAATTTTTACGGATAGCCTAATTAGGCAACATGTACTGTATTAATTTTTACGGATAGAGGGAATAACATTTTATATTGTTGGGGGTGTGCGTGTAGGTGTTTAGAAAATTATTTTTAAAAATATTAGGATATCAAGGTTACACATGGGATATCAAGGAACATAAATGATAACATCGCAGAACGAAAGACTTAAATACAATGTTACAAATGGGATATCAAAATTTTTCATAGGATAAACAAATAATCTGTGATGTACCATGGCGAAAAGTTCATTTTAACTTCAGTAGTGACACACACACAATTACGGTTTATAAAAAAAAAAAAAAAAACCTAGACAAAATATAACATAATTAAGAGATCTAAACCAGGACCAACACAAGAGACCTAAACAATATTTACACGAGAGACCTAATTATCGGTGTATCACTTTGCGTTGACTACTCCAATGACAATATTTTGTTGAATTTCTAGACGTGTAGAATGTCCTCTACTATTTGTAGACTTCAAATATTGCATCCTTGTACCTCTAGATCCATAATGCATGACGTAGAAACCGTCATATGACTTCTCTCCATAATGCATAACTTCCGTGTAGTGCTTCAGCTTATTTAATCAAGTATGCAACCGCTTGACTGTAGATAATTAATATCTCATCAACTACACGTCTTCAACTTGCATAGTTAGACAATCAGAACAATATCAAGTAATCATGAAATAAAATTAGCGAAAAGAAAATGTTAAAAATATGAACAATATTGTTTCAATATCAACATTATATAAATTTGTTGATGTTGTAAAAATGAAATTTATAAGGAATTTATATATTTTAAGAGTATCAAAATATTGTGAGACTGTAAAGATATTTAATTTGGGTCTAACATAGTATGCTTTATTGGTTGAGTGGTTTCTATACTCTTTATTCTGTCAATACTAGTTATTGCACGGGCCTGATTTAATTTTTTGTTTTCTTTTTTTTTAATATTGGATAGTTTTCTTGACACTAATGTATTTGATCATGCACTTTTTAGCATTCTCCGCATTGGAGGTTGTCAAATTTTTTAAATTAAAAAACTCTTGATGATATGATTAATGTCTACATCTCATTGTGTTAAACTTAAATAGAATATGTGTTCCCATTTCGCAAGAGTACATATTTATGTACAAGAATACAAGCTAAGTAAGAAAAAATCTCATTAGAGGGAACACCAAAAAAAATATCTTTTACATATACTTCTCACAGTGAAAAAACATGATCAGAACTTGTCAATAAAAATTTTCTCATTAAGTAAATACGATAGATCGACTCACATTAGTGCAGATTGTGAATAGTGATGAAGAAATGGTAGAGAAATGAATTCCCAATTCTTCACTTTTGTATAAGCAGAGCAGAGAAAAATATTGAGAGTTGTGATTCAGTGTTTACATTTAATTATCTATATCAAGTTGTGATCAGAAACCTCAACATAATAGTCAAACTTCAGCCAAGCCGAATTTGTTGATGTTATTTGTCCATTCATGTTCATTTATCAAATCCACTAGTCTTGCTGTAGAGAAAATGATTTATCTCCTCCTCTTCACTTTTCACAGACAACCTACTTCTGTGCAAGCAACAAAAATGACCATTTGAAGGAATAGATTTTTAGTTGCCTAAATCAGATCATATCAAAACTTAAAAGTTTTTTCTTTATTGAAATAATTAGTATAGAGCGTGTTTTAAATGGAAATGCATTGCATACTTTAAATTGTCCTCTTGTGATTATGAATCATTAATTACTGTTGTGTATGTGTGTCTGCAATTTCATAGCACAGATTCAAAAAAGAGCATAAGTTTTTCTTTAAAAATTCAGCATTACTGAGATCAAGAAATCTCAAAATCATAGTTTTCTGTAGAGAATATAGGAACCTTGGACTCTTCACCATTATAGGAGACATACAAGTATGCAGGTGTATTTTTCAAAAACAAAAAGGATCTAGCTGGGTACTGATTAAAGTAGTGGTAAGCCAATCTGACTCTGATACCACTTGTTGTTTCCTTAATTTAAATGCTGAAGGTCTAGTGGGGGGGGGGGGGTTTGGGGGATGGGTGAATAGACCTTCAAATATAACTTTTTCAAACTTTATAAAATAGGATATTAGAACCTCAAAGTACCTTTAAATTTTAAAACAATCTACAAGGTTTTAAGACCACAAAAATTACAGCTGCAGAGTTTTCAAAACATAAGAAATATAAAAGCAACTTGTAGATATTTCTCAAAGTGGTTTCTCACACTTAAAAGTGTATTGAAAAACCACTTTGAGTGCAGTGGAATAAATGTGTGTTAATGAAAAACAATTTGAATGATGAAGTTTACAGTTGAATGACAATGAAGTCTACAACTGTAAATTCCTAATTTTGTTGAAATAATTTTTATACAACTTTAAAGCAATGATGTATGTAATAATGTAAGAATAACCAATATGCAAAAAAGAAATAAGTAAATAAGTAAAGCAAACAAGGTTTATAGTGGTTTAGAGTCTATAAACAAAATCTTCTACATCCACTGTTACACATCTCAGTGCTAAATTCACTAAGAATTGATCACAAAGATCTTTTTAAATGTATTTTCCCATCAGAATTAGATCTCACCAAGATCACTAATCTAAGAACAAGAAACACTTGTTCTATTCACTAAGAACACATAGACTCACCAAGAGCCTAATACCTCACTAAGAGTAATCTACACTAAGTAGATATCACAACAGTATGAAATATGTGAGTGCGGGAACAAAAAAAAGATGATTTAAAAAAAAAATCCTAACCAACTAGTCTATGAATCACAAAGAAAGATTTCTCAAGTAAAGCTCTTTGAATTCTGCTAGTTGTAGATTTGCTCAGGATGAATGCTTGAAATGCTTGAGTTGTTATTTTCCTCCTCTAAAATCTTCTTCTATTTATAGGGGAAGGGGTGTGACTTATCCATTGTGAATTCAAATTTTTAAATTTTGGATAAGGCTCCTCTTGTTCACTATAATTTCCACATGTGTTCAGGGATACGAGTTTTTAAAATAATTAGGGTGCGATCGTTAAGAATACGTCTATTTATTTATATTTTATTATATATAATATCTAAAAATTATATTTTTTATAAATTTTTTATAAATCATTTATATTTTTTATCACCTAAAATTTGAGTATATTCAATAATATAATATAATTATGTAAAAAAAATATCAATTCGAGTTATATTAGTTTAATACATAAATCATAGTAGTAAATTCAATTTAAAACGAGTATCACACTATCAATTTAAATTATATGAATAATAAAATTCAATTTAAATAATATATTTAATGCTTATAAATAGGATTCGTGCAGTGGATTCGAGAATATGTTAGTTGGATTCGCCACGTGGTAGATGGATTCTCAACGTGGAGAATCCGATACAAAAATTCAAGAATCTTACCCCTTTTAGGGTGCGGGTGCGAATCCGATACTGCATTATAACATTTTTAGAAGAATTTGTGTATCATAGCTCCTTAAGTACTCTTTAGTAAGTGCATATTAATGCTTCACTAATCTGAGTTATTAAGGGTCTTCTAGCATCTTCAGTCGATAAACTAATACTTAATTCTCCAACGATCTTCAATAGTTGTAGGTTCTCTTTCGACCTGTAGCTTTGCTCCTGTAACTTCACTTCTCAACTGTAGGATCAACCTTACAGCTGCAAGGTCTTATCCAGCTGTAAGTTCATCAACTCTACAGCTGCAGACTTTCCATTCAAACTGTAATTTCCTTTCAGAATCAATATTTTCAACAGTATATTCGTTCCATCAATTAAAAATAATCATACTTTTCTTATGCGTCCGTCCACAAAAAAATATATACATTCCTTGTATAGACACCATCACTTTATTATCACTTTTATTAGTAATTATTTTATTCATAAGTTAATCCCACAATACACTTACAATACCTTTACTTTATCTATTTTTCTTTAGACAAACTTATATAGAAATTTCTACCGTAGAATTATTCATTTTTTTAAATTTCGTGGGTCTAGATCGGGTCGGGTCGGATTTGGACATTTTTTTTCCAAAATTCGCGCAACTTGTATTTCCAGATTTTTTTTGCTCCCAGATGGGTTACAATTTAAACAAATGCATGTTACTTTAAGACAAAATGTGTGTTACAATCAGACTAAATATTATATTTTACAAATATTCATTTATTTTTGTAGAAATAAATATTTTTCACACTCCTCTCGTCCCCCAAATTTTTTTCACTTTGTGTGGGCACATGTTTTAAAAAAAATAAGATAAAGTAGATAAAATAAGAATATTGTGGAGTCCAGTGGAGAATAAAATGATTGTTTGAGAGTGATAATAAAATAATATTTTTAAAAAGTGAATGAGAATAAATTGGGGGACAGATGCAAATGAAAAGTGAGAATAAATTTGGAGGACGAAGGGAGTAAAATGTAAGAGCAAAATGTATGTGATTATAAGAAAAAATATTAATTTTTCATAAATATTTATTTATTTCTATAGAAATAATTATTTTTTCTTATAATCACACATATAAAATAGTAAAAAGTGTGTTACTACATGAATCAATATATATAGCTTTTAAGAGATGATAATTAAATTAAGAAACACATATTTGTTCTTAACAAAAATATATTTTATTTTACAGTAACACATGTTTGCCCATATAGTAACACAAACTGGAGAGCAAATATGTAAAGAAGATGTGCGTTACTAACTTATGAAATGTTGTTATTTTAAATATATTCATTCGTTTTTATAGAATAGATAATTTTTCATATAATATAAGAGCAAAATGTATGTTACTATAAGATTAAATATTAATTTTTCACAAATATTTATTTAGTCTTATAGAAATAATTATTTTTTATTTAATAACACATATAAAATAGTAAAATTGTGTGACTACATGAATCAATATATTTAAATTTAAAAGGATAATGATTAAATTAAAAAACATATATTTATTCTTATTGTAAAACACATTTTATCCTTACAGTAACACACAGTTGTCCATAGAGCAAATGTATGTTACAATTAGAGTAAATGTGTGTTATTACAAGATTAAATGTGTGTTAATATATAAACAAATATTTATTTGTTCTTAGAAAAATACATATTGTACTTTATAGGGAATTTTTTTTAAGGCCAACAAGTTAGGGGGTTAGCAAAAGGAGGCCCGTAAGTTTGCGGGCTGGCAATTTAAGGATCGCAGTTTTTTATCTTGGCAAATTAAGGACCGCAGCTTTTTAACTTGACAATTTAAGGACCGCAGCTTTTTAACTTAGCAAATTAAGGACAAAATTGAGCCCGTATGAGCTCCAGTTGCGCTGAAATTACACGAGATTGACACTTAATTTCCACGTCCCATGTGTAGAATTAAGCCCGAAATCGTCCATCATGTGCCAATCTCGTGCAATTTTAGCCTAACTGGAGCTCATACGGGCCAAATTTGTCTTTAATTTGTCAAGTTAAAAAGTTGCGGTCCTTAAATTGTCAAGTTAAAAAGTTGCGGTCCTTAATTTGCCAAATTAAAAAGTTGTGGTCCTTAAATTGCGAGCCCGCAAACTTACGGTCCTCCTTTTACTAACCCCTCTAACCTGTTGACCTTAAAAATAATTTTTCCCGTACTTTATATAACATTGGTAAGGTATTAAAAAATGTATTAATACATTAACAACATATTATCAATATAAGTCAACAGAGAAAATAAAAAATAAATTAAGTAACACATATTTATTCTTGCAGAAATACATATTTTCCGAACAGTTAGCTAAAAAGTACAAAAAAATAAAAATTTTAAGAATTAGTAACACGGATTTTGCCTAATAATAACACGTGTTAGTCTATATTGTAACACAAACTGGGAGCGAAAACATAAAATTTGCAGCTTGCGTGAATTTTGAAAAAAAAAATGTCAAGATTCGACCCGAATCGGTTTTGACCCGCGAATTTTACAAAAAATGATAATTTTACGGTAGAAATTTCTATTCAATTGTTTCTATTTTTTTAATTTCTCGTGTTCAACATCATGTGTATATTTTTACATAATGGAGGAAGTATATAAATATAATTGTAATAGCAACGGGTAGAAATTTGCTTCCATATACATACATTGCATTCACTCACTTGCTACTATTAGTGAAGTGATCTTATTTAATTCAAGGTAAATACAGAGAGTTAATATATTCTAGAGCTTGTGCAAGATCATGTGAGCACCATGCTGAGGCTGAGTTAAGAAGGAAGCTGAAGGGGCATGCGTATAGGATGGTGAGAGCTCAAACGAGAAGCGTTGTAGTATCATGGTCATAGTTACTTTTGCCTCCATCATCGCAAAAATTTGACCAACACATATTCGAGGCCCCCATCCAAATGAGAAAAATATACCATTGCCTTTGTGTGCCTTTGAAACCCCTTCACTGAACCTCTGTGGATTGAATTCCGTGGCGTTGTCTCCCCAAATCTCGCGGTTGTGGTGTAATATGATAATTGGCAATGAGAGCTCTACGCCTGCTGGTAATGTAAATTTTCCTAATTTGGTTTCCTCGCTCACTTTTCTATCAAGAGAAACTAAGGGTGGATAAAGCCTCAAGACTTCATACAAAATCATGGAAACCTGTGATGGATTGAGAACAATGTCAAGTAAATATGATCGAGGTATAATATTTTTTGGATTCATAGTGATTCTAAAAAGTTATCATCTTTGAATTAGTCCCCATATAAGTTTATTTTCCAAGTTTGGTCTAAATTGTCTCAAATTTTAAAACAATGTCATTTTATGTCACGTAAATATCCAAGTTTAGCCAAATAACTTGAATATTATTGGCCCCAAGCTGAACTCAGAGACGACATAAATTTTAATTTTTCGGCATTTAGGAACCAAAATTGGTTAATTTTTATAATATTGAGACAAACTCAATAAAGTTAATATTTTTTGAAATCAAAATTGGACAATTCACATATTATGGGACAATTTTTTTCTGGATCTATCAATCCCACATGGATTAGATTACTTACAATCTTGAGATGATTTAAACCATCATAATGTGGTGTTTGATTCCCAAAGACATTGAAAACCTCTTCCCTTGCTTTCTTCTGCCACTCGGGATATCTACTCAACAACACCAATGTCCACACCAGCAAAGCTGAAGTCGTCTCTTGCCCTGCAACGTAGAACAGCTTGCACTCTTTGACAACTTCATCGATACTCATCCCGTTACTCTTGTTCCCATGTTCTCCGATTTCATGCAGATTCGACTCCAACAGAATGCTCAGTAAGTCCTCATTAATAGCCTCCCCTGCCTTCATTGCCTTGAGCCTTCTAGCAATGAGACCCCTAATTATGTATTGAATCTCTTTCTCAATTTCCTTTATTTTCTTGTTCCTTCTGGTTGGGACAAATCTACACATTCAAAACACAGGTCTAAGAAGAAAACCAAATACAATCTAACTTCTTATGAAGATCTCTTCATGGTTTATATTACCTCCATCCTGGAATATAAACAGAACGCAAAGCTGGAATGATTTGCTCAAGCTGTTCTCTCTGAAGATCAAATATTCTTCTCCCTTGTTGGTAGCTGCTGCCAAATGCAGTTCTTGATATGGCATCGCTCGTCAAATTTTGCAAATGAGGCCACACATCCACCTCACCACAACCTCCGGACGAGACACTCTTTTCCCATTTGTTCAAAACTTCATCACAACTCAAATAGAAGGCTGGGATCATCAGCTGTACCAACCAATGAAACAGGACTATCAGTCCACATAACTAACATTTACTCCATCCGTCCACAATAAATAATTTTATTTATTTGTAAGTGATTTAATGAGATATGTTAAAGGATATTATAGATTATTCTGAGGTATGTTTATGAATAAAGTGATTGTTTATGGAAAGTGGAGAAACATAATTCTTATAAACATTCACTTTTTTCATAAACGGAAATCACAATAACTTTATTCATAAACAGATCTCACAATACTCTATAATATTGTTTGCATATTTCATTAAACCACGTGCAAACAAATACGACTATCTATTGTGGACAGAGGAAGTATTAAAAACAAGCTGTAAGCATCCGGAAACCTTTAATTTCTCAAGATGAAATGCAGGGTTGATGATTTTCCTGTGTTTCGACCATTTCTCTTTCTCATAACTCACAACTCCTTGTGCAAGCATGCTGACCAGTGGATTCGAATTCACGGGCTTCAGGTAAAGATTGGATTTGGTCAGCACTTCCTTAACTAGTTCAGGATCTGTTATGATCACTGAAGGCTTTGGGCCAAGCCAAATGAAAGCCTCTTCTCCTGCATTCAAGATTCAAATTTTGATGATAAAGTCTTGCACGTACCATGCAACTCGAATGCTTTTTCAAACAATATCAATTGCTTTCACTAAAATTTGATTTATTAAAAGAAATTAGAACCTGGAGAGCATTTATCATTATGAGGTACAACCCGGTAACTAATATCAAACTCTTCATTAAAACTCAGAAACAGTTAAAACTTTTACAGTAACCAGTTCGTCATGCTAAAATTATTAAATCATGAAAAATCATGCTAGTTTACATCTACACCAAAGCAAGAATATGACGAATAAATTCATTATATAGTCACATAAACCCGAAGTAATTCAACCCAACACGAAAGTCACATACCGTATTCCATTATAGTTTTGAGGTTAAAAGAAACAACCCTGAGCTTGATATCATCATCGAGATTGATGGGCTTTGATTTGGCATCCTTATCCATCTGAACCATCTCTTTAAAGTCGCCATAGATGAGACGGTACGAATTGCCTTTGAAGCCCTGCTCCCGCAGGGATTTCTCCAGCCTCTTCGGAGTGATATACGCCCAATCCAGTATTTTCCATGCGTATGTTAGCACCACACAAACAAAAGCAGCACTTTTAATTATATCATATGCAATTTCCATGTTTCAACTTTGCCTACATCTACTCAGACTCTGCCCAGCATATATATGCAAAAATTTCGTTTGCAATTGGTACACTTATTCTCACAAGTCAATAGTTAGAGATTATTTATACTAAAAAGTTAAGGCTGATTATATTGAAAAATGAAGATTGATTATATTGAAAATTTTACACAGTTATTAATTTTCAGTTTTATCAATTCCTACTTTTTAATATAATCAGACTTAATTTTTCAGAATAAACAATTTTAATTGTTGAGTGAATACACCATGCACCCGATACACATAACACCGGTTATATATATATATATGTGTGTGTATATAGTCTAGGTATCACTTCTACTTTGGAAAAATTGTGAGGCTATTTCAATTATTGCTGATTCGTTTGGTGAGATTTTGTTCGTGATATTGAGAGGTGGTGCAAATTAAGTGACGCATAGACTAGATTGTGTTAGCCTCTCTTGGATTCTTATTTATCTGAACGTTATTAATTGGGCTGATGCCCATATGAGACAGATTCATTGATGAATGAATTTTTTTCCTCTCACAGGGAAAAAATTTAAAAACTATTATCGTGCTCCTCTCGTTTATGCTTGCAACGATTATTTGTTTTAAGGGATAAAATTATCTATCTTTATTTTATAAAAACATAATAGCTGGGCAAAATTGTAATTGCACATTTCCCGCCATTTACTGTTCTCAAGAAGAATTGCAATGTATGCCTATTGCTATGCTATGTAGCCGAGAGGGTAGAAACAGTAAAAAGAATTGCTATGCTATGTATAGCCTATTGCAAGTGTAGGAAATGACAATTAACTAATATGTAAGTCTTTTTTCAATGTAGTTAATGCAATAAATATAAATTAATTATATTATAGATTCAATAAATCATTTAATTATTTTATATGTGGTATACACTCTTTTTAGATGAAAGAAATTTTAAGATATTTAGTAATTTTTTTTCCTAGATAAATGTTAATTATACTACTATAGTTATATCTTGTTTGAATTTTTAATTAGTAATGAATTTCGTTTCATTTTAATATTAATTTTTCAAAGGAAATTAATTATAATATATGTTTTAAATAATCAATTGCAATAGTTTTTCTTTTTATATCACGAGATATAAAGCGCATCATTTTATCTTGCTACAAACCAATATCGTAACTACGGTAAGAGGAGGTCCACCTGAAACTGCAACTCATAACGCTACATAGATGGAGTCGTAATCCACAAGAGGAGAACCACCCACCAGCACAAAAAGAAATAATTTTTTCTCCGTATCGCAAATCCAAGACTTCAGCGTTTTAAATAATGTAGTTCTAACCACTTAATTTATTCACACTGACCAATTCATTATTAATTGCTTTGCATTTTGTGAATTTAGTCTCTTTTCTTCGTGTAATTAATAGAAATCACAATTCAATTTATTAGGCCTTGAAAAAAAAAATTCAAACATTTGGTTAAGTTCAAGTGTCATTTCCAAACAATATTATTGTTTTAATTAAATTAATACTTTCTAATTAAAGTTGTACTGTAATTGTTATTATGTCTAATTTCATTAAATTCACTAAACTTTAAGTAATTTTATATCTAAAACACCAAACTATATTTTTGACAGTAATATATACAAACTTAAAAAAAATTGACACTTAAACCACTAAATTTAATTTTTGGTTCATTCTTTCCCCGATTTTAATGTATGAGAGATATTTTTGTATTAAAATCAATTGTCAGCAAACAAAATACAAGAATATGAAAGCACAAGACAAAAAATGACAACAAGGGACGAACACTCATGCTACGCGATATACTAAGCCGCAAACACGGAGATGATAAAATTGATGAAAAATTTTGTGTATTTTTTTTTTTAATTGGAGCAAATATATGAAAATTTTGGTAGTAAGTCTTTTTCAAAGTCTCGCGCGAATACATATTTTATTTTGGATAGCACTAATTAAATATTTAGTTTAATGATATATGTACCAAAATTTAATAGAGTTTATATAGTAGTTTATACGCCAAAATTTAATAGGTTATATATATATATATATATATATATATATATATCAATGCAAGAAAATATTGTTTGATGGTTTAAGTGAAAAATCACCAAAATTTGGTGGATTTATTGTAATTAGAACTTATTATTATTGAATTGTGTTGTTTAATATCTATCTATCTATACACATACATATAAAAATTAGAAGTTCCTAAAATAAAATAAAATGACTGCTTGAGCAAGTTTATTCACACGGCTTCATGGTAAATGGATGAATTTCACTCCCTACCAAAATTAATAATTTGATGCTAACATATTAATTTTTTATATTATACTTTTCACTCATATTTTTAAAATTCAATAATTTTTTAATCATACATACATTTTAATGTATTCTATCTATTTTTTATTATTTTTAGTTGGACATATATGGCATTAAATATGCAAAATATAAAATTCAAATTTAAAATATGAGTTTAAGAGTTTTTTTTTAAATATGAATTTTAATTAATAATTTTTAATTGACTAGCTATATATTTTTAAAAATATTAATAAATATATAATGGTTTAACTAATGTGTAGATAAACAAGTTAATTTATATTTAAATTTTTTATGCTAAAATAAATAATTTATGTCGTGCATCGCACGGGAGAAATACTAGTTTTTTTAAAATATACATATCTTTTATGAATAAATAATTTTATACTTTAAAACAAACATTTTCCATCCAGTAAAAATATACTTCTTATGCTGAACACAAGAGTTAAAAAAATAGATAAAATAAGAAAATTATGAATGTAGATTCACTTATAAATAAAATAATTATTTGTAATAGTGATAATAACGTGATAATTTTCATAGAATAAATATGCATCATTTTAATGAACAAACGAATACAAAAAATATACTCACTCCGTCCCTCTATAAACTTTTTTTTTTTTGTTTAAGAAAGTGTATTATTTATTATTATATGGTGGGCCACATGTTGACTTTCGTATAAAGTAATGAAAAGTTGTGAAAAAATAATGGGAAGTTGTGAAAAAGTAATGAGAAGTTGTGAAAAGTGATATTTGTTTTTTAATATATGAAATAGTGTTGTTGCTTTTTATGGAATGAGAAACTTATAGTGGGACATCCAAAAAAAGAAAGTGAGAAACTTATAGTGGGACTGATGGAGTACATATTTTTAAGTAAATTAAATGAAGTGAGTATTACGTACACACTCTTCGATCGTTACAGAATTACTTCATGCAAATTAAGAAAAAAGGATAATGATTGAAAATTTTCACGAAATTTGTAAATATTGATTTATTCATAAAAAAATAAAATAGTTGGATTGCATGTACTACTCAAAAAATAATGCTCCTCCATTTGTTTTTTTTATTTTTGCACGGTTATTAAAAAAAAATATATGATATGTTAAATATAAGAACATTATGGTCAAATCAAGTAAAAGAATATTTTAAAAATATTATATGTAAGATTCAATGAAAATTAATATAAACAAATGTGTGTTCAAGACTTCAATGCAGTGGTTTTGAAAATCGGTTATATCAGGAACGTTCATAAAACCCATTCAATTATTCTTCGAAATTTAATTTTAAAGTTCAACTCGAAAAACTGGCTAAAACTAGAAAAAATCGGACAAAACTGAAGAAAAAAAAAAAGGTTGAATCGGTCTATTTTTTATTTTAAATTTTATTCTGAATTTTTTTATTAAATTAAATTTTGAGACATGTTTCAACTCTAAAATTATTATATTCTACTATTAATATATTTTAAATTATTTTAGTAATATTTTAATTTGAAACTTCATAATTATGCATGAGTTAAGAAACATGTCATTAATTACATTATGATATTGTACAGTTATTTTGAGTATTTTTTATTTTGATTGTTTGTGATTCTATTGTATTTATTTTAAATTCGCGGATCTAAACCGGGTCTGGTCGAATTTGAGTATTTTTTTCCAAAATTCGCGCAGCTTGTGATTTTCGCTCCCAGGTATGTTACAGTTGGGGCAAATGCATGTTATTTTAAGGCAAAACGTGTGTTACAATCAGATTAAATGTTGTTTTCTACACATATTCATTTATTTTTGTAGAAGTAAATATTTTTCATGCAATGTAACACATGTATATGTTACATTGTATATGTAACACATATTTATTTCTAATAAAAATACATTTTATCCTATAGTAATACATATATGCTCATATAATAACACAAATTGAGGAACAAATATGTGTTACAATTAGAGTAAATATGTATTACTGCAAATTTATGTTACAATTGGAGTAAATTTGTGTTACTGCAAATGTGTGTTACAATTAGAGTAAATGTGTGTTACTGCAAATGTATGTTACGATTAGAGTAAATGTGTGTTACTGCAAATGTGTGTTACAATTAGAGTAAATGTGTGTTACTGCAAGATCAAATGTGTGTTACTGTATGCACAAACATTTATTTATCCTTATAAAAATATATATTATATTTTATATAACATATATAAGGTATTAAATGATGTATTAAGTACATGAATAACATATTATTAACATAAATCAACAAAGAAAATAAAAAATAAATTAAGTAACACATATTTATACTTGCAGAAATACATATTTTCTTTATAGTAAAAAATTAAAATTTTAAGAATTAGTAACACAAATTTTGCCTAATTGTAACACGTCTTTGCCCAAATTGTAACATACCTGAGAGCGAAAAAATATATTATTAACATAAATTAAAAAAAAAAAAATTAAGTAACACATATTTATACTTGCAGAAATACATATTTTCTTTATAGTTACTTGAAAAGTACAAAAAATTAATTTTTTAAGAATTAGTAACACAGATTTTGCCTAATTGTAACACGTCTTTGCCCAAATTGTAACATACCTGGGAGCGAAAAAACCTGGAATTACAAGTTGCGCGAATTTTGGAAAAAAATGCCCAAATCTTACCCGACCCGGTTTAGATCCGCAAATTTTAAAAAATGAATATTTTTAAGGTAAAAATTTGTACACAAGTGTTGCTCAACTTATAATATTAATATTTTATATGATAATATTTATTTTATTTTCTTTTTTTAATATAACATAGATAACAGTACCTCTGTTTCAGATAAATTTGCACACTTTTTATTTGACGTCTCACACCAATTTGCACTGCTAAAAAAGAAAATATCAATTTTTGGTGCATACTCACGAAATTTTACACATATTTACTCATGTGTCACTATTTTATTTAAAAAAAAAAATTTAATGTGAAATCTCATATTCCTCTGGGATGGAAGGAGTATATAAAATAGGCTGAAATAATTTTAAGGAACATAAATGATAACATCGATCGCAGAAGGAAAGACCAGTTTAACAGAAATTTAGAGGAGAAGAGTTGGCTCAAAGAATGCTACACAGCGGTACTAAGGAGGGGATTATCTTGGGAAAATCATAGTGAAGAAATTCAAAGTGAATGTGGAAATTAATTAATCTGATGAAAATCAGATACATGGGGGATGACGTGATCCTTATTGAGAACACTTGTAGCAAACATTTTAAGAATTGGTTCGAATGGTTCCGCCCATGATGTAAGTCATAAACGTCTGATCTGGTTCGGTGTCCCTGCTCATGCATGGTGCGCATGCAAGATTTTTTTCCACAGTCGTAAGTCTAAATTAATTTTGGATCATTTGTGAAGATGGTTGAAGCAACGGAGAATAGATATATGGCAAGAGTCCTTCTTTCAGTTTCTGATCATCTGAAAGAAATAAATCAAGTTATCCAAGTTCGATATATATATATATAAGAATAGTGGAGGACTGTGACATGCATGTGCCTTGATGAAAGTGGCTGGGGTGAAGATATATAGGAGACTGATTTGGATTCATTATCATCACGGGAAGGCCTGCAGGAGTGATCGGAGCACCAAAGAACCAAGCGGACAAGTCGGCGAGACCAATATCTGTGGACAAAATTAAACATTGAGGAAGGAGTATATTTCAAAAATAAGGTGGTACTGCACTGGTACATGTTAATGAAAATTGTAGGACCGTGAAGGGTCGGTCAATTTGAAGGGGATTCCCAATGGACGTGGTCTTACTCTTAGCCGAAGATTGTGGGACCCCAGACGCACGCAATTCCTTTGGACAAAATAAATTCTAGATCGACATATTTTTTAGAGGAGGGCCGGCCAACTTGTTAAAGAAATTACTGGGGCCCAACTGACATAGCCATATACGAAATTGGGCCGCAACGCTTCACAGAGCACAACCCAATATGCCATTCGGATCCAGAATACCCGCCAGGATTTGAACCCATAGATCTCAACCCGGCACAGCTAGGTGATCAGAATCATAATAGGGTTCATGGAGAACTTCGAAATGTAGACAGTCAAGCAAATGAGGTAGGAATTACATGTGAAAGTGGCAAGGAAGGAAGAACCCAGCACCCAAATTCCACTCGCAAATTCCCCATCAATCATAGAGGAAACCAAAAGCATAATCAGAAACGAATTAATCCCAAGGAAACTCAATCCAAAAGGAGAAAAGAGGAGGAGTCCTGGAGTGATTTTGTGAAAGATATGGCTACCACTGAAGAAAGAAACAGGGATGCGATCGGAGCTAGAGTTTTTCGCAGTAAAGAAAGACGGATTCCGGGCATAGAACAAGAAATAGAAGACGCGAAAAATACATGGGAGGTAGGGAAAAAATTGGGGCTGGTAGCAACAGGCCCTGAGAAAGAAATTGTGGCTAAAATAGTTGAGTTGGAAAGACAGGAACGTGCTTTGAAGTTGAAAGGCAAGGAGAAATTGGGTGAAAGTGTTTAATGAAGATTCTTTCATACAATATCAGGGGCTTGGGGAGTAGAGTCAAGAGGAAGGAGATACAACAGGTAATTAGACTCAATAAAATTGATTTCTGTTGTATTCAAGAAACAAAGCTTGAGGCGATTAGCGAACCGGCTCTTAAATCGATTTGGGGAGGTGGGAGCTTTGATTGGGCAATGAAGGCGTCGGATGGCAGGTCCGGAGGTTTAATCTCAATTTGGAACCCTCAGGTATTTACCTGTCTTAGCTACTGGTTCATGGATGATGTCTTAATTGTAAATGGTTTATGGGGACAAGAAAGATTACACTGCTGTTTGCTGAATGTATATGCTTCATGTTTGCTATCTGAAAGAAAGGATTTATGGGAAAGAATAAGGGTTGTACTTAATCAGAATTCTTCCTCTCATATCTGTTTGGCTGGTGACTTTAACTCTATTAGAAGGAGTTCAGAAGGAGATGGGATAAGAGGGGCATCAAATTCCAGCGATATTATGGCTTTTGATAATTTTATTAGGGATAGCGGGCTTGTTGATTTACCACTTCATGGAAGAAAATTTACATGCTATCGCTCCGATGGAAGTTGCAAGAGCAGAATTGACAGAATTTTGGTAAATTCATTATGGATGTCGAGATGGCCAAATTCTTGTCAAAAAGGCTTAAGAAGAACAGTTTCTGACCACTGCCCCATTGTGCTGGAAATCAGTGTAAAAGATTGGGGTCCCAAACCCTTCAGGAGCATGGATGCATGGTTATCACATCAAGATTTTAAGGAATTCGTAACAAGCAAATGGCAGGGGTATGAAGTAAATGGATGGGGAGGTTTTGTCTTTAAGGAAAAGCTGAAGAAACTTAAGCAAGATTTGAAACTGTGGAATCAACAAGTCTTTGGTTCGATTGAGTCGAATATTGAGAAACAGAAAGAAGAAATTCATAGGCTTGACCTGGTGGATGATGTATTTGGCTTAGAGGAACAAGAAGTGATTAAGAGAAAGGAAGCAGCTGCTATCTTGCTAAGGGATTTAAAATGGCGAGATAAGATACTTGTTCAGAAATCTAGAATCAAGTGGCTTAAAGAAGGTAATGTGAACTCCAAATTTTTTCACACATTCATAAGTAAGAGAAGGAAAAGGAATGAGATCATTGGGGTTGAATTAAATGGTGAGCGGCTAGAAGAAGTTGAAGATGTGAAGGGAGGGATTTTTAATTTCTTTAAATCACACTTCAGAAAAGAAGAATTTAGGAGGCCATCCTTGGTTCATAATTTTGCAGAAAGAAGGATCTCAGAGACAGAAAATGAGATGTTGACGGCACCATTTACTGATGAGGAGATTAAAGAAGCCCTGTGGTCTTGTGAGAGCTCTAAGAGCCCGGGTCCAGATGGGTTTAATTTCACTTTCTGGAAGGAATTTTGGGATCTCTTGAAATCTGATCTTATGAGATTGATTAGCGAATTTCAGCAACATGGAAAACTAGTGAGAGGGTTGAATCCTTCATTCATAGTGCTTATACCAAAGAAAGAGACAACAGTGAATTTGAATGATTATAGACTCATTTCGCTAATTGGAGGTGTATACAAGATTATTTCAAAAGCATTGGCAAGACGGTTATGCAGAGTACTTGACACTATTATTTCAGAGAATCAAAGTGCCTTCATCGGGAAGAGGCAAATCCTGGATAGTATTGTGGTCCTCAATGAAGCTATTGACGAAGCCAAGAAGAGGAACATTGAAAGGATGTTCTTTAAAATTGATTTCGCTAAAGCATACGACACGGTAGATTTGAGCTTTTTAAATTTGATGATGGAACGCTTCGATTTCAGCCCTACTTGGAGGAAGTGGGTGATGGAATGTGTAAAAACAGCCACAGCCTCAGTGCTAGTAAACGGAAGTCCATCTGGGGAATTTAAAATGGAAAGAGGGTTACGACAAGGTGATCCCCTGTCACCGTTTCTCTTCCTAATGGTGGCAGAAGGATTGAGTATCATGATGTCAAAGGCATGCGAGTTGGGGCTTTTTAGTGGAGCAAAAATTGGAAGAAATGCAGTAAGAGTATCACATCTTCAATTTGCTGATGACACCATCTTCATGGGGGAAGCAACTTTGGAGAATGCACGAATAATGAAACGACTTTTGAGAAACATGGAACTCATGTCAGGTCTTAAGGTTAATTTTGAAAAAAGCTGCATTTTCGGAGTGAACATTGAGGCTAGAAAACTTGGGGAAATGGCTGAATTATTGGGCTGCAACATTGGAACAATGCCCTTCTTTTACCTTGGTTTAAAAGTGGGCATAGTTCACACAAGGAGTTCTGAATGGACAAACGTGGTGCAAAAAATCAGAAATCGATTAAGGCAATAGAGTGACAGCAAAGTCTCTCTTGGAGGAAGAATCGCCCTTTTAAACCCAGTTCTCGTTTCTCTATCTATCTACTACCTTTCCTTCTACCAAATTCCAAAAAAAGTTTTGAGAGATATAGTGAAGTTACAACGTAATTTTCTATGGGGGGCGGTGAGAGTAGTAGAAAGATTGTGTGGGTTGAGTGGAGAACAATCTGTAAATCTAAAACTCATGGAGGGTTAGGGGTTAAGGATTTGGAATATTTTAATAGAGCTCTTTTGGGGAAATGGACGTGGAGATTTCTAGGTGAAAAAGATTGTTTGTGGGTGAAAGTCATAGAATCAAAATATGGGATGAGAGGGAGTTTGTGGTCAGCTTTTGGGAGTGGAGGAGGAAGGAGTTGTTGGTCAGGGTGGTGGAGGGACTTAGTAAGAATTTCCTTCGGGGAAGAGGGAGAGTGGTTTCGAGGCAGATTGAGTAGAGTATTGGGAGATGGTAGGAGTATTAGTTTTTGGGAAGATGATTGGACGGGGGAGGGGCCTCTTAGGCTGAGCTTTCCTCGACTATTTCATCTTAGTTTGGATAAAGAAAGAAAGGTTGGAGAGATGGGGGAATGGGAGGAGGGTAGATGGTGTTGGAAATGGAGATGGAGGAAGGAATTGTTTGATAGGGATATGATGTCATTTAATCTTTTATATTCGTTGATAAACAGGGTCTCGGTGAAACAACATGTAGAAGACAAATGGAGATGGGCGGGATTGACAGATGATCATTATTATACAAGGGACACTTATAAGGTGTTGGTTTCATAAAGAGAAATTGACACGATCGAGATTGATAAAGAGATGGGCTTCAAACTTATATGGAAGAGCTTTGCCCCTTTGAAGGTAACAACACATGTGTGGAGAGTGCTTTGGGATAGATTACCAACAAGAGTAAATCTACGCAAAAGAAACATACTTGACCCAAATGATGAAGCAAACTGCATTCTTTGTGGGGATCACATGGAAACTGGGCGACACATTTTCTTTGAATGCACACCGTCTCATAAGGTATGGATGGAATGTTACAAGTGGCTTAGTATTGTTACTGTTATTAACTCTAATATTCTATCGAATCTTATTGATCATAGTCGGATTCTAAGGGGTAAGCAGGGGAGGAAAGTAACAGTAACAATTTGGTCCTGTGTAATTTGGCGTATTTGGAAAGGAAGAAATGATATGTTATTTAATGGTGTTGAATTCTTAGTTGACAGGATAGTAGAGGATATCAAGTTGAGACTGTGGAGTTGATTTTATGTGCTGAAAATTGGGTGCTCTAATTTCTCTTTTGATGATTGGCTTGCAAATCCAAAAATAGTATTAGGAAGATAAATTATATTTCTTTGAGTTGTAAGTGTAATGTTGTAAATGTTTGGGTATGTCTTATACCCCTATTATGAATGAATTTATTTTACTGATAAAAAAAAACAAATGGAATATAAAAAAATTTCATAGGATAAACAAATAGCTTGTGATGTATCACGGTGAAAAAGTTCATTTTAACTTCGGTAGTGACACAATTATGATTTACAAAAAAAAAAGGGTTAATTCTATAAAAATGCACTACCTTTTACTCAACTTTTAATCTAATTCTGAGCTTTACGATTATTATTAAAAAGCCCGACCTTTTAAGAAATTTTAATTTCGATACATATTTTTTTATTTTCGATCGACGATCGATAACATGTCTCATCGGAGCGCGTGAAAGTTTATCACACTAACGTACACACATTTAATTATATTTTATTTTTTTAATTTGCACACCTTATATCATATTCATATATATAAAATAACAATACTTTTTATTTATAAATATTTTTTTGCTGTAAAAGGGAAAAATGTTCTTATATATTTGTAACGTTCAATAGATTCACAAAACACTTGAAAAAACACCCAATTACCCTAGAAAAATTGCCCAAAATCATACCAAATTCTAAAAAATCTAAATACTGGAGGTTTGAATTTCTAAATTTAATACATGTATGCCAGCATGACAAATTTTTACTCACTCCGGCGAGATACATCATCAATTGCCGGTCGGAGGTGAAAAGTATGTATCAGATTGAAATTTTTTAAAAGATTGTGCTTTTTAATTATAATCATAAAATTTGGGATTAAATTAAAAATTGAGTAAAAGATGGTGTATTTTTATAGAATTAACCAAAAAAAAACCTAGACAAGATATAACATAAGAGATCTAAACAAAGTCCAACACAAAAGAGCTAAACAATATTTACACAAGAGACCTAATTATTGGTGTAGCACGTTGTGTTGACTATTCGAATGACACTATTTTGTTGAATGTCTAGACATGTAGAATGTCATCTACTATTTGTAGACTTCAATTATTGCATCCTCGTACCTCTAGATCCATAATGCATGACGTTGAAACCGTCATGTGACTTCTCTTCATAATGCATGACTTCCGTGTAGTGCTTTATGCAATCGCTTGACTGTAGATAATTTCTTATCAATTATACTTCTTCAACCTGCATAGTTAGACAATATCAAGTAATCATGAAATAAAATTGGCAAAAAGAATAAATTGCTATGTTTTCAGAAATATTAAAAATATGAACAATATTGTTTCAATATCAACATTATATAAATTTGTTGATGTTGTAAAAATGAAATTTATAAGGAATTTATATATTTTAAGAGTATCAAAATATTGTGAGACTGTAAAGATATTTAATTTAGGGCTAACATAGTATGCTATATTGGTTGAGTGGTTTCTATACTCTTTATTCTGTCAATACTAGTTACTGCACGGGCCTCATTTAATTTTTTGTTTTATTTTTTTAATATTGGATAGTTTTCTTTATTTGATCATGCACTTTTTAGCATTCTCCACACGGGAGGTTGTCAAATTTTTTAAAGAGTAAGTCTCTTGTGCATCAGTTACACAGTGAGACTTAAGTTCATTTTTTAAAAGTTACACAATTTATTACTAAAAAGTTACACAAATTATTACTGAAAAGTTAAACTGTGAAAGATACACTTTTCAGTAATAAGTAATAACATGTGTAACTTTTCCATAGTATTTTGTGTAACTTTTTAAAAAATGAACTTGAGTTGCACCGTGTAACTGGTGCATACAAGACTAATCTTTTTTTAAATTAAAAAACTCTTGATGATATGATTAATGTCTAGATCTCATTGTGTTGAACTTAAATAGAATATGTGTTCCCATTTCGCAAGAGTACATATTTATGTACAATAATACAAGCTAAGTAAGAAAAAATCTCATGGGAGGGAACACCAAAAAAATATCTTTTACATATACTTCTCATAGTGAAAAAACATGATCAGAACTTGTCAATAAAAATTTTCTCATTAAGTAAATACGATAGATTGACTCACATTAGTGCAGATTGTAAATAGTGATGAAGAAATGGTAGAGAAATGAATTCCCAATTCTTCACTTTCGTATAAGCAGAGCAGAGAAAAATATTGAGAGTTGTGATTCAGTGTTTACATTTAATTATCTATATCAAGTTGTGATCAGAAACCTCAGCATAATAGTCTAACTTCAGCCAAGCCGGATTTGTTGATGTTATTTGTCCATTCCTGTTCACTTATCAAATCCACTAGTCTTGCTGTAAAAAAAATGATTTATCTCCTCCTCTTCACTTTTCACAGACAACCTACTTCTTTGCAAACAATAAAAATGGAGAAGTAACAATACCATTTGAAGGAATAGATTTGCAGTTGCCTAAATCAGATCATATCAAAACTTAAAAGGTTTTTCTTTATGAAAATAATTAGTACAGAGCGTGTTTTAAATGGAAATGCATTGCATACTTTAAATTGTCCTCTTGTGAGTATGAATCATTAATTAAGTTGTGTACTGTGTGTTTGCAATTTCATAACACTGATTCAATAAAGAGCATAAGTTTTTCTTCAAAAATTTAGCATTACTAAGATTAAGAAATCTCAAAATCATAGTTTTTACTGAAAACATAGGAACTTTGGACTTCATCATTATAGGAGTTATGCAAATATGCAGGTGTGTTTTTCAAAAACAAAAAGGTTCTAGCTAGGTACTGATCAAAGTAGTGGTAAGCCAATCTGACTCTGATACCACTTTTTGGTCCCTTTAAGTGATGAATGTTTAGAGAGGGGTGAATAGACCTTCAAATACAACTTTTTCAAACTTTATAAAATAGGATACTAGAACCTCAAAGTACCTTTAAAGTTTAAAACAATCTACAAGATTTTAAGACCATAAAGATTATAGCTGTAGACTACAGAGTTTACAGCTGCAAAGTTTTCAAAACATAAGAAATATAAAAGCAACTTGTAGATATTTTTCAGAGTGGTTTCTCACTCTTAAATGTGTATTGAAAAATATCTTTGAGTGCAGCAGAATAAGTGTGTTAATGAAAAAAAAATTGAATGATGGAGTTTACAGCTGAATGACTATGAAGTCTACTACTGTAGATTCCTGATTCTGTTGAAATAATTTTTATACAGCTTTGAAGCAATGATGTATGCAATAATGTAAGAATAACCCATATGCAAAAAGAAATAAGTAAATAAGTAAAGCAAGCAAGATGTATAGTGGTTCAGAATCTAGAAACGGGAAAAATAGTTTTTTAGGACCGTAATTATAGGGTAGCTATAATTTAAGGACAATATATTTTCGGGCTTGGAAAAGTAGGACAATATGTTTTCGGGCTTGGAAAAGTAGGACAATATGTTTTTGGGCTTGGAAAAGTAGGACAATATGTTTTTCGGGCATGGAAAAATAGGACAATAACTTTGAAAATTTGTAAATTTAGGCCAATTTGAGCCCGAATTAAAACCAATTCGAGCTCAATTGTAAGCAATTTATATCATTTTTTCCAATACTTTTAGCAACTTATAATCTACTAAAATTTAGTAGGACAATTGAGCCCGAATTGGGTTTAATTCGGGCTCAAATTGGCCTAAATTTACAAGTTTTCAAAGTTATTGTCCTACTTTTTTAAACCTGAAAACATATTGTCCTACTTTTCCAAGTTTGAAAACATATTGTCCTACTTTTCCAAGCCTGAAAATATATTGTCCTACTTTTCCAACTACCCTATAATTATGGTCCTAAAAAAACATTTTTCCCGTCTAGAAACATACCTCCTACATTCACTGTTACACCACTCATGTGCCAAATTCATTTTATTTTACAATAATATAGGTTTGCTTATATAGTAACCCAAATAGGGGAGAAAATATGTGTTACGTACAATTAAAGCAGATGTGTGTTACTAACTTATGAAAAATTATTATTTTACATATATTCATTTATTTTTATAGAATAAATAATTTTTCACATAATATAAGAGTAAAATGTATGTTACTATAAGATTAAATATTAATTTTTCACAAATATTTATTTAGTCTTATAGAAATATATTTTTTTTTATTTAATAACACATAAAATAATAAAAAGAGTGTTACTACATGAATCAACATATCTAAATTTAAAAGGATTATGATTAAATTAAAATTCATATATTTATTCTTCTTGTAAAACACATTTTATCCTTACAGTAACACACATGTTGACATGTCGAACTAATACAATTGGCTTCAGAATAATCACTAAGGCTCAATAGGTCGCCGGAGTTCGCCCAGGCCCACGGAGGCCCCGTAACTCAATGGTCGAATCGAGTCAAGGAAGGAGAGGTTGCAAGGGAGCTCGCCCACGTGGGGGTAGCTTGCCTGCGCAGCTCGTCCAAGGAACTCGCCTCTACCCCGCGAGGACCTCGCCAAGATTTGTCGTCACACAGCACCCGAAGATCGTGCGAGACATTGGAGCTCGCCCAAGAGCCCACCTCCGAGCTCGCCTAGGAGCTCGCCCCGTAGTCTATTTGATCCCGATGGTTGTGCTTTTTTTCCCTCCGTCCGGTTTATCCACAAGGGTGGTTTACGGCGAGGTTTTTAATGAGGCACATCTAGTCTAAGGCATAGTAGTAGGACGAGGCACGGTATAGGGAGCAGTGTGAGGGATCAAGACGAAGGTTACGGACCTTCGTCAACACCGGAAGCCAAATAGGCTCGTAAGGTGCCACCTCACACTTGCACACCAATAAATAAGGCCTCTCTTGTACTATTCACACAATTCCAATCATAATACACATTTTACTTTCTCTCTCTAAACTCTTCACTCTCTCTCTCTACATTATCCAAGAACACAAAAATCTTAGATTATTGTTTGGTAGAATTAATATGTTACATTAAGCCACATAATAACATCGTTAGTAAATTCTATCAACAATTTGACGCTAGAAAGAGGGTCACGAATCTGAAAAATAAAAATTTTCAAGAACAAAAAGTTAGGGTTTGTTGGAAGATTTGAAGATTTGAAGGTGTTCTTGATAAAACTCAAGAACACTTGAAGATACACATACATATTCATTCCTTCGAACGAAAACCCAGATTTCCGGACGAAAATCTAAATTTCCAGATTTCCCAAATTCTGCCCGGAAAAAGTTTTCAAATGCACGCGTGTACTCGAATAAACCAAATTTCGGATAATTCATTGCACGCAATGCTAGACGAAAACCCGGACGAAATTCACCCAAGCTGGCTGGAACCCATCACCTCAGCGACCTCCCGCCACCTCGGCGACCTGCTGCAAGTTACCCTCCAAAACCTAAAAATGGCTAAGGGACAGACCTCCGCAACTGCCAGAAAGTCGAAGGGGGGCGACCAGGACCAGGCCGAGGTGGAGACCTCGCGCCAGGTGGCGGAGACCTCGCGCCGACCTCTCCAGAAAAGCACTGCAGCTCCGCGACCTCCGCGAGTTGTAGTGACCCAAGAAGACTTGAGCCCTGCCCTGAGGGACCTAGCCAACAACCTCGACGAGCTACAACGCACCATAGCAACTTTGCAGAGGTTGCACCAGAGGCAGAACGACGAGCTCGCCCTAATACCTAGGCGAGCTCCAGCCGAGACCCGGGAGCAGGCGAGGCCCACTCAGGGCACCCAGACCCATGGGGAGTACAACACTCTCCCCACCGAGCAGGAGGAGAGCTCAGCCCAAGCCCGCCAACACCAAGAACGGGCCGGAAAAGCCAAGGTGGTGGAGGAGCCCGCCCTATACACCGGGCGAGCTTTGGCCTACACCGAAGCATCCGGCACCCACCAATCGATGAGGAGAGAGGTCCTCCAGGGCAGACTGGGGCCCAGGTGCGGAGAGAACAAACGAATAGCCGCTCCAGTCACATCCCAAGGGGGAGATTCAGACCTGCAGCCGCACAGGTCCGCCCATGAAAGATTGAGAAAGCCAGCCGCCGACATGTTGGGCCCCCATGGCGGATGCCAATTCCAGCCCGTCACTGAGAGGTCACCCCAGAGTGAGGCACCTCGGGGACGTGCGTCCACGAGATGCACGACCTTCGAGCAACCTCCGCCGGAGGTGACCCGCGATGACGAGCTGGCCTCGCTAAAAAAGGTCGTCAATATGCTACAAGCACAAGTAGCGGCCAAGTCTGGCGGACCTGACGCCACGACTCTCCCCACCTCCCCATTGGCACCCACCATCCTCCGGGCACCGGTCCAGAAAAAGATACAATTTCCGGTGATGTCCACGTACGAGGGCGAATCCGACTCGAAAGTCCACCTGGCCAAGTACGCGGACTTTATGATTTCAGTGGGCGCCACCGACTCTACCCAGTACCGGAATTTCCCACTGACCTTAGGGGATCGAGCCCATCGCTGGTTCTCATCGCTCGCCCCGGGGTCGATCTGCTCATTTGGCCAACTCTCGCGGGAGTTCTTGGCCCACTTCTCCGGGTTCGGGTCCTACCTCACCCAGAAATACCGTCTCGCCAACATTCACCAAGGCGAGAACGAGACCGACCAGTAGTACCTGGAAAAGTTCGATAAAATACTGCTGGAGGGCGAGCCAGTGAGCGAGGACACTAAGGTCGTCGCAGTGATGGTCGGGCTCAGGAAGGGCACCGACCTTTGGAAGGAGATGCACCTCGCATGTCCGAACACTTACAATGAATTCCGCCACAAGACGGGGGTGTTCGTGGCTATACAGGAGGCATTGCTGAAAGAAGTTGGTGCCCCGGAGGAGAAGAAGCCCTACGGGAAGAAGTCCGGAGGCACATACAAGGCCCCCCAGAACTTAAAGGCCTTTGGCGATGGGGACAAGCTCAACCAGGTCCTCACCGTCTCCGTCGACCACATCTTCACAGCTGTCAAAGACAAGGCCCTGCTGGAGGAGCCGAGGCGGATCCGCCAGGACCGCACGAGGCTCAACCCCAACAAATACTGCGCCTACCACCAGGCCATCGGTCACTTCACCAGCGAGTGCAGAGACCTCCTTAAACAACTCTGGGAATTCTATGAGGATGGGAAGTTGGCCGAGTTCGTGAAGAAGGCCCCAGCTAAGAGGCCAAGGTTCGAGAGGAGGGCTACCTCCGATGATGAGGATGAGGAAGCAGACCAACCTGGTCCCCAGAACAGACAGAGGGCAACTCCCCAACCTCAGCAAAACATGGAGCCCACCCGAGAACTCTTGGTTCTCGAGGAGGAAATTGGGACTGTCGGAGGCCTCCAGGATGGGGGATCCTCCATGTCCAAGAGAAAGAGGAAGGCCGAAATTCGGGCCGTGAACCAGGTCTAGGAAGGCAGCTCTGGCTCCAGGTCCATCGCACAGCTTACTGATGAGCTGACATTCTCCTCGGCAGACCTGGAGGGGGTACTGACGCCCCCACAATGACTCGTTGGTGATAACCGCCAACATCATGAACATCCGAGTTCACAGGCTACTTGTGGACACCGGTGCATTCACCAACATTCTCTTCAAATCCACCTTGGATGCCTTAGGTGATTTTGAGTCGTATATGGAACCTAGCAATGCTAGGATAGTGGGGTTCGGAGAGGCTGTAACCATCCCCCTAGGTAGCATTAGGTTGAGCGTCCAACTTGTATCGGTCGAGGACCCGGAGCGGAGGCTGACTAGGCTCATAGATTTCCTAGTTGTCGACCAGCAGTCCTCCTACAACGGGTTCCTTGGCCGCCCGTTTATTAATGAATTCAAAGTGGCGTGTTCGACCAACTACTACTGTTTAAAATTCTCAACTCTAAAAGGTGCCGGAACTGTAAAGGGTGACCAGAAAAAGGCCCGAGAATGTTTACTTCAAATCAAAGACGGCCGGGTCAAAAAGTCTGTTACGCAGGTCCACATCCTTGAAGAAGATGTATAGGTTCCAGCAGACGAGCCAAACATCCTAGACGTCATCTCGGTCGAAACTGAGATGATGGAGGTAGGCGATTTGTCGGAAATCAACCAAAATATAGGACCTGCACAAGACACACAACCGGCACCAATGGAGGGATTGGAGGAGACCCAAGTGTTGGGACCTGCGCAAGTGTCGGGACCTGCGCAGGAACAGCAACCTGCTCCTATGGAGGTGGTTGATGTAGCCCAAGGTGGGGGACCTGCGGGAGGTCAAGAACCAATACCAATGGACGTTGACCTAACTCCCCAGGTCACCGCACCATTCCAAGTTGACAGACCACCGGAGGTATTGACAGTTGATGAACCCGCCCGAGCTGAAAGCCAACCCGATGACCTCGAACCGCGCATAGGTCACGAATCACAAGAGGAGTGGGACGAGTTCATCAGCGACCCGAGGTGGAAAAATCGAAAGAGGAAAGCCACCCCCATGGAAGAATTAACGGCACTCTCGGTGGACCCGGAAAGGGACTTAGAACTTTTCATTGGTTTTGAGTTACCTGAACCGTACCGGTCGAGGATGGAACTGTTCTTGATGTCCAATCTGGACATGTTTGCCTGGTCCCACGAAGACATGACAGGGATTCCGTTGGAACATGCTTGCCACAGACTTAACATAGATCCGACGAGGAGACCCGTACGCCAAAAACGAAGGAAGTATGGACCAGACAAATACGCGGCTCTAACTGTTGAGGTGGAGAAGTTGCTAGATAACAAACTCATCAAAGAAGCTCTGTGTCCGCAGTGGGTAGCGAACCCCGTCCTGGTGAAGAAACACAATGGGACGTGGAGGCTCTGCATCGACTTCACGGACCTGAACAAAGCATGTCCGAAGGACAACTTCCCACTACCTCACATTGATCAGCTAGTGGATAGCACCGCAGGCCATGAGATGATGACATTCATGGACGCTTTTGTGGGCTATCACCAGATAGCTTTGCACCCGGATGACCAGGAACATACGGCGTTCTACACCAACAAAAACATGTATTACTGGGAAAGGATGCCGTTCGGACTCATCAATGCTGGGGCCACCTACCAAAGGTTGGTGAATAAAATGTTCGACCAACACATTGGCTAATCCATGGAGGTACACGTAGATGACATAGTTGTCAAGAGTCTGAGAAAGGAGGACCACCTGGACCACCTAAAACAGACCTTTGACATACTATGCCACTACAACATGAAGTTAAACCCCAAGAAAACCAGCTTCGGCGTGCATTCGGGAAAGTTCCTGGGGCACCTGGTTAGCCAACGAGGAATCGAGGTCAACCCCACGAAGATCCAATGCATAATTGAGATGGGCATACCCGATTTCGTGCAGAAAATCCAGAGGTTAACCGGGTGCATGGCAACTTTGAACAGATTCATCTCCAGGTCCGGTGATCAAAACTGTCCGTTCTTCGAGGCAATCAAGGCAAACACGCGAAGGTACAAGGAGGCGGCCAAAGCTAACAAACTCCACCTCAAAAACCACTTCGTGGACAAGTGAATGCCAGCGAGCCTTCGAAGACATCAAAACATACCTGGCAGATACGCAGGTCCTGTCAAAGCCGATACCTGGAGAGAAGCTGTATCTATACCTAGCCGCGTCGGAGGTGGCCATCAGCTCTGTCCTGGTCCGAGAAGAAGCAAAAACACACCTATCAGTGTACTATGTAAGACAAGTCTTACACGAAGCTGAGTTGCGATACACCCCAACAGAGAAGCTGGCTTATGCACTGATGATGAGTGTTAGAAAATTGAGGCCTTACTTCTTTGACCACCCGGTAGAAGTGCTGACAACGTTCCCACTACGTCAGATACTACAACTCCCAGATACCGCCGGACGCCTGCTGAAATGGTCACTAGAGATCAGCCAATACGGTATAACCTACGCACCCCGAAAAATGATCAAGGGACAAGCGCTTGCCGACTTTATCGTCGAGCTACCTTCCCACACGATCCGATGAGGGGCCGTATAGCTCCATGGCATCTCTAAGTCGACGGATCATCAACCAGCGTGGCAGCAGGCACCGGCGTGGTCCTAATCAGCTCAGACAGACAAGTCTTCACCTCTGCAATCCGGTTCGACTTTCGAGCAACCAACAATGAGGCGGAGTACGAAGCTTTGATAGCTGGACTTAGGCTATCATTAGCTGTGGGGCAACCAATCTTCAAGTTTTCGTAGATTCCCAGCTAATAATATCCCAAGTCCGGGGGAAGTATGAGGCGAAAGACCAGCAGATGATGACCTACCAGAAGATAGCCGTGCATCTGATCTCGATGTTTACACAAGTCTACATCAATCAGATACCGTGACTAGAAAACACACAAGCAGACGCCCTAGCCCGGCTAGCTACCAGCAATGGCGAAGCCGAATTCAAGGAGGTTATAATCACCACACTGAAAAACCCCTCGACGTTCGATTACAAGATAAATCAAACCTCGAGTGGGGAGCAGGAGGACAGTGAAGATGGTGAAGATTGGTGCACTCCAATCCAAAAATACTTAAAAGACGGAACAACCCCCGTGGACACCTGGGAGGCTAGCCGGCTAGTAAAGCAAGATGCCAGATATACGCTGCTGGATGGCCAACTCTACAAACGTGGATTCTCTCTACCCCTGCTCAAGTGCCTAACCAAAAAACAGGGGTCCGAAGTGTTAGAAGAAATCCACGAAGGAATTTGTGGGAGTCACGCTGGGGGGCAAGCATTGGCATACAAGACGATCAGGCAGGGTTACTATTGGCCCACTCTTCGTAAAGGTGTCATCAGCTTCGTGCGAAGGTGCCGAAAGTGTCAACTTTTCGCACCTAACATCCACTCCCCAGCCAACCAACTGAAGTCGGTTTTCAGCTCATGGCCTTTCACGAAATGGGGTATCGACTTGATCGACCCATTCCCACCTGGTAGAGGCGGTGTAAAGTTTGATGTTGTAGCAGTAGACTACTACACTAAGTGGGCTGAGGCCGAAGCTCTCACAATAATAACACAAGAAAGAATGATCGGCTTCATATGGAAGAACCTGATCTGTAGGTTCGGACTTCCGCACTCGATCATCACAGATAACGGAAGGCAGTTCGACGGTCAAAAGTTGAGAGACTTTTGTAGTTCATGGAACATCAAGAAACACTACTCAACTCCATACCATCCACAGTCGAACGGCCAGGTCGAGGCGGTGAACAAAATCCTGAAACACATATTGAAGCTCCGCCTCGAGGAGAAGAAAGGGAGCTGGGCAGACGAACTCCCGAAGGTCCTGTGGTCCTACAGAACTTCCTATAGAGCCAGCACCGGAGAGACCCTGTTTGCCCTAGCCTTCGGGACTGAAGCTGTAGTCCCGGTCGAAGTTCAGAACAAGACTTGGAAGGTGGTAGGATATGATGATGAAAAGAATGACGAAGCCCTTGTAGTGGAAAAAGACCTGATCGAAGAGACCAGAGCTTCGTCAGAAATGAAGAACACCACCTACAAGCGTAGACCAGAGAAGTACTACAACTCCCAGGTCCGAGACCAAAAATTTAAGGTCGGAGACCTGGTGTTGAAAAAGAAATTGATGGCCCCACCAGGTGTATTCGGTTCAAACTGGGAAGGACCGTTCCGGGTCACCGCAGCCTGGCCAAACGGCACCTATGACCTCGAAGACGCGGAAGGCAACGCCTCGTCATACACCTGGAGTGCGGCCCACCTGAAAAAGTTCTACCAATAGACTAGAATCCTGTAATAGACTAGTCAAAGGTTCGCATCAGAAATGTTGATAACAACCAATGTAAATTACGTTGCCATGAAAAGTTGGGAAGTTTTGTGAAATCAGAAAAATTCCCCAAGTGTTTGGACCTGCGTAGCCCGCTAACTAAGCGAGTTAACCCAGGTCGCCCACTACTCGAAGGAGCTCGTCAGCCCCAGCTCGCCAAGTGTCCGAGATTTCGTAATGCGTAAGGACCAAGGTCCCAAACGCTGTAACCAGAAAGCTCGAAGGCAAAGGCCAAAGTGCCCAGGGTAGCGAAGGTACCCTTCTCAAAGGGTGGCCAAGCACCTACTGCCTCAAGTTAGAAAAATTTGCGATAAAGACAAAAAACGTCTAAGGCAAGGTTCTTGAAACCCGACTGCCCAACGTTAATCAAACAAAGTACAACTCGCTACCCAAAGTGGTTTAAGACGAGTGATTCGCGGCCCTAAGTGGTGTAAGACAAAGAATATGTACTCTAAAAGCAGAGGTACAATTCGTGGTCGTAAGTGATGTAAAACGAACGATTCGCTTCTCAAAGTAGAGTAAGACGAACAATTAAGTACCCATAAAATAAATAAAAACGAGCTATCTGAAAATTATAACGTAAAGCGTGGAAACGTAAGTAAGAAGAGTTAGACGAAAAATGCTCGATTTATATGCAAAAGATACTTAAGAAATTTTCAAGTAAAAAACACTTGAAAAAATCCTAAGTATGAGTAGTGGTGCTAGTCACAAAGGCCGACTAGCTAGCCATCTTTGAACTACAAGAAGCTCCTTCTGGGCGAGCTGCACGTGTCTGGCGAGCTACATCTACTTAAACAAAAAATTAGAAACTACAAAACTGAGCTCCTTCTGGGCGAGCTCCGCAGCCCGACGAACTACAACCACTTGCAAAAATGTAGACAGAAAAGCAAGGAAAAAAGGCCTAAGCATCTGGGGCCGCGGGGACAACTGGATCGGACGGAAGAGCGAGCTCGGCTTCAGTAGTGATGTTACCAGTGAGCCCAGTAGCGTCGAACTCGCCTATGTTCACCATCGCGTCCCCACAAACCTCTTGCATCTGCTCCATGGTGGGGGTAGTCTGCACCTCCTCATCGGCGACCTCCTCTTCGCTAATGTTCAGCTCCTGCACCGAGACGATCTTGATAACTTGAAAGCGCACCGACACAAAGTCAAGGGGAATGTCGAGCTCGGGGAGGTCGCCGACGTCCAGCTCAGTGCCATCGGGGAAGGGAACCCGGTCCAGGCAGGCCTTGAAGTCGCCCACCACAGCCTCGACCTCATCGTCCTTGTGGGCTCGGGCCCACCAAAGGGTTCGCAGGACCTCGGCGTAGCATTGGACACATCCTTTGTCCGAGGCCTCGGCCCTCACAACCGTCAGATCCGGCGAAGAGGACGCAACATTCCGCAGCTCGGCGACTTCATTGGTCTTCACCTCCAGCTCGGCTCTCAACCTCGCACACTCGATGTCGGAGCTCTTCACCAGGCCCCGCTGCAGTGCGAGGTCCTTCTTGGTAACCTCATGCTCGCCGACCTCCCGTGCGAGCTTGGCGGCGAGCTCATCCTCCTTGACCTTTGTTTTGGCCTCTGCCTCTTGCTCGAGCTTGGCGAACTTGCGTTGAAGATCCTCCAGCTGCTTTAGGGCACCCTGCTCGGCAGCAAAAGATGCCTCGGCCCTTTCCTCGGCGAGCTGCGCCTGCCTCTTCACTTTATCAGCAGTGTCCGCCAAGGCCAGCATCCTTTTATTCCTGTCGGAGCGACCTGCCTCCAGCTCGGCGACCTGCTCCAAAGCCTTCTGGTTGGCGAGCATTAATCTACTCGCGTGGTGAGCCGAGAGGAGGAGGTTCTCCTTCAGGTCCTGACTGTTGATAGTCGCCACCAGCGGAGCCATCCAGTGCCTCGGCATCTCGCTCACAGTGTTCCGGACTAGGCCCGGATGGAGGCTCCGCATCGACGTTAGGGAGCGAGATCGCTCAAAGGCATGCAGGGCCTCATGACGGTTCGGGAAGGCGATGGGGGGATAACTGCGAGATCAAAACAGATAAAAAATGTTAAGAGAAATGAAAAACAATCATGACGAAGACCCAGGGAGGCGAGCTACTTACTGAACTCGGTCGGGGTCCCAACCAAGAAGCGTGTCGTCATTAGCTCGCACACCAAACGGAGACGGCGAGGGGGGCGAACTCTGAATGGGCATAGCCGCCAGCGGAGCAGTGGATTGAGCGGATCCTCCCTGCCCGGACCTCATCGAGACTCTCTCAGCTCGATCAGAGTCCTCGTCAATCAGACCAGTATACCTGGTCCTTTTGCGAGCTTGTTGGTCCTCGTCACCCACTCGGGACCCGTCACCCCGATGAAGGCCTCTTTTCCCTTGACCTCGCTCAGGAGCGGCGCCAGCTCGCCCGCCACCTCGATTGGTCTTGGCGACCTCTTTGGCCTTGGATTTTGCGGGGACCTTTGCTTGCACTTTCGGAGCCCCAGATCCTCCTGCCTCGCCCTTCTTGGAGGAGAGCTCCGCCTTTTTACTCGCCTCCAGTGCGAGCACCGACGGTGGGGCGAGGTGGGCCCATTTCAAAGCGCTGCTTGACAATTTGATAGGCCTCGGGAACCTCAGCGATGGGAAAGGCGACGAAGCTACCACCTGCACAAAGATAGAAAATGTCAGCATAATGGGCGAACTACCCCCCTATAGGCGAGCTCTGAAGAGTAGTAAAACTGGGAGCTCAGGACCTTTGATATCGAGGAGGTGTGGCAAGGTGAGGAGCCCGGCGAGCCGCAAACAATGATGCATGCACAGGTGGGCGATCTGCCTATCCTTCTCGCCTCTCAAACAGCAAATGGCACGCACCACGTCGAACTCGACCGACACCTTGGGCTTGCCCCTGCTAGACTTGTGGTGCTTCGGAACTGCAAAAAGAAATAAAAACTAGGATTAGTATATCTAATTCAACCCACACACACCGAAATAGGCGACCTACTGCTGGCTTCTCCGTATCCCTCCGGAGTGGGAATACGGTCACCTAGCCCATGGTACGTGCTGGAAGCTCGCCAGTCTCCGCCTATGAAGAAAAACTGCTCCTTCCAGTAACGGACTTTGTTTGGCAAGTCCCCGAGGAATTTTTCTCCCGGGCGAGCTTTCAGGTAGTAGTATCCCGCGCCATCCTTCGCCTGCTTGGTAACAGCGAAGAGCTCGCCCAGGTCCGCCGAGGTCGTCGCATTCTCGTAACCCTCCAACCCGAAGATGGATAACGAGGCGAGAAGATTGCTCCATGCGTTCGGAGTGAGCTGAGTGATGGCCAAGTTATTGTTGGTGAGAAACTGGCCGATGATCGGGTGCAACGGCAATGTGAGCCCGGCCCTAAGTACGTCGACATTCAGGGCAGTCAACCCCTCGGGAGGCGCGTCTGCCCGCTCATTCTTCACTGGGGCATACATGAAGATGTCTAGCGGAATGCGATACTTCCTACGAATGAGGGGAAGGTCGCACTCATCAATGAGGCTCACCACCCCTCCAGCTCTGTAATCAGATGGGGCGACTTTCTCTAAGTCGGCGGGAGTACCCGGACCGGGCCGGGGAAGCTCGCCGCATACTCGGTGACATACTCGTCCCAGTAGAAGGGATGAACGACCTCGTCGGAACCAATGCGGCTGAACCACTCGAGCGTAACTTCCTCCAGGTCGCTGCCCTCCTCGCCGTCCTCCTCAGGCTCTTCGTTGCCACTAGCAACCCTTTCCTCTTGGGCGACCTCATCGCCTTCCTCCCATACCTCGCGGTACACGGCACTGGAGGCTCCTTCCTCCGGGTCAGGGCGCACCTCGCTGGGTAGCTCGCCGGAGACCTGGCAAGCTACCGAGGTCGCCTCGGAGCTGGAACCAATCTCCACATACGAGATTGGAGGAAGGAGCTCATTCTCAACCATCGGTTACTTCTCAGGATTACGGTTCGAGGGGGTCCCACTTGATTCGTGAGTCGACATAGTCAAGGCAAAGGTTGTAAGGTTCTAAGGGCAGTCCGAAGTCCGGAGTCGCCGGAGTCACGGTACAGTTTCGGTCGGGAAGTCCAAAGGTTGCCGGAAATGTTCAAAATTTCCGGAAACTCATAGAAATCGAAGGAAAAAAGAGAAGAAAGGAAGAAGAAATGAGTTTTCTACCTTGAGAAACGCCGGAAACTTCGTCGGATGCACGGGTGCCGTTCGCCGGAAGTTGCTCTGAAAACTCGGAAGGGGAAAAGTGAGGAATGAACTCACCTTCCCCCATTTATAGGTGTCGGGGCGAGGTGCGATTTTCAGAAAGTACAAGGGCCTCTTTGCAAAGAATTTGAAAGTGGTCAGTATTGAGGGCGGGAACCGAGGCCTGAAAAGGCGTGCACGATGCCTGGGATCCCGCATCACGTCGACCGAGACAACCACCATGGCGGAGCTCGCCCGCCAGCTCGGCACTTGCCCGAGGATAGTTCGCCAGGGTTCGAGTTCTCCAGCTCGCCCTTCATATTTGACGAAGTCATGATGCACGCGAGCTGGGGGCAAATGTTGACATGGCGAACTAATACAATTGGCTTCAGAATAATCACAAAGGCTCAATAGGTCGCCTGAGTTCGCCCAGGCCCACGGAGGCCCGTAACTCAATGGTCGAATCGAATCAAAGAAGGAGAGCTCGCAAGGGAGCTCGCCCACTTGGGGGTAGCTCGCCTGCGCAGCTCTTCCAAGGAACTCGCCTCTACCCCGCGAGGACCTCGCCAAGGTTTTCGTCACACAGCACCCGAAGATCGTGCGAGACATTGGAGCTCGCCCAAGAGCCCACCTCCGAGCTCGCCTAGGAGCTCGCCCCGTAGTCTATTAGATCCCGATGGTTGCGCTCTTTTTCCCTCCATCCGGTTTATCCACAAGGGTGGTTTATGGCGAGGTTTTTAACGAGGCCCATCTAGTCTAAGGCATAGTAGTAGGACGAGGCACGGTATAGGGAGCAGTGTGAGGGATCAAGACGAAGGTTAGGGACCTTCGTCAACACCGGAAGCCAAATAGGCTCATAAGGTGCCACCTCACACTTGCACACCTATAAATAAGGCCTCTCTTGTACTATTCACACAATTCCAATCATAATACACATTTTACTTTCTCTCTCTAAACTCTTCACTCTCTCTCTCTCTACATTATCCAAGAACACAAAAATCTTAGATTATTGTTTGGTAGAATTAATATGTTACATTAAGCCACATAATAACATCGTTAGTAAATTCTATCAACAGATGTCCTTAGCAAATGTGTATTATTACAAGATCAAATGTGTGTTACTACATATATAAAATTTATTTGTTCTTAGAAAAATATATATTGTACTTTATATAACATTTGTAAGGTATTAAAAGATGTATTAATACATTAACAACATATTATCAATATAAATCAACTGAGAGAATAAAAAATAAATTAAGTAACACATATTTATTCTTTCAAAAATACATATTTAGCGAACAGTTATTTAAAGAGTATAAAAAGTTATTTTTTTAAGAATTAATACACAGATTTTGCCTAATATTAACACGTGTTCGTCTATATTGTAACACAAATTGGGAGCGAAAACCTGAAATTTGCAGCTTGCGTTAATTTTTGTAGAAAAAAGTCCAGATTTGACTCGACCTGGTTTAGACCAGCGAATTTTATAAAAATTGTTAATTTTACGGTAGAAATTTCTATGCAAGTGTTGCTTATTTTTTAATTCCCGTGCTCAACATCAAGTGTATATTTTTACAGAATGGAGGAAGTATATGAATATAACTGTAATAGCAACGGGTAGAAATTTGCTTTCATATACATACATTGCATTCACTCACTTGCTACTATAGGTAAAGTGATCTTATTTAATTCAAGGTAAATACAGAGAGTTAATATATTCTAGAGCTTGTGCAATATCATGTGAGCACCATGCTGAGGCTGAGTTAAGACGGAAGCTGAAGGGGCGTGCGTATAGGATGGTGAGAGGTCAAAAGAGAAGCGTTGTAGAATCATAGTCATAGCTACTTTTGCCTCCATCATCGCGAAAATTTGACCAACACATATTCGAGGCCCCCATCCAAATGGGAAAAATATACCATTGCCTTTGTGTGCCTTTGAAACCCCTTCACTGAACCTCTGTGGATTGAATTCCATGGCGTCGTCTCCCCAAATCTCGCGGCTGTGGTGTAATATGATAATTGGCAATGAGAGCTCTATGCCGGCTGCTAATGTAAATTTTCCCAATTTGGTTTCCTCGCTCACTCTTCTACCAAGAGAAACGACGGGTGGATAAAGCCTCAAGACTTCATATAAAATCATGGAAACCTGTGATGGATTGAGAACAACGTCAAGTTAATATGATCTGAGGTATAACGATTTTTGGGTTCATAACTGATCGATTATTCAATTTTGGTTCTAAAAAGTTATCATCTTTGAATTATTCTCGATATAAGTTTATTTTCCAAGTTTGGTCTAAATTGTCCTAAATTTTAAAACAATGTCATTTTATGTCACATAAATATCCAACTTTAAGCCAAATAACTTGAATATTGTTGGCCCCAAGCTCATCTCACATTTAATTTAAACATGACATGAGACGACATAACTTTCAATTTTTCGGCATTTAGGAACCAAAATTGGTTAATTATTTTACTATTGAGACAAACTCAATAAAGTTAATTTTTTTGGAATCAAAATTGGACAATTGAGATATTATGGGACAACTTTATTCAAGATCTATCAATCCCACATGGGTTAAGGGTGATTAGATTACTTACAATCTTGAGATGATTTAAACCATCATAATGTGGTGTTTGATTTCCAAAGACTTGGAAGACCTCTTCCCTTGCTTTCTTCTGCCACTCGGGATATCTACTCAACAACACCAATGTCCACACCAGCAAAGCTGAAGTCGTCTCTTGCCCTGCAGAGTAGAACAGCTTGCACTCTTTGACAACTTCATCGATACTCATCCCATTACTCTTGTTCCCATGTTCTCCGATTTCTTGCAGATTCGACTCCAACAGAATGCTCAATAAGTCCTCATTAATAGCCTCCCCTGCCTTGAGCCTTCTATCAATGAGACCCCTAATTATGTATTGAATCTCTTTCTCAATTTCCTTTATTTTCTTGTTCCTTCTGGTTGGGACAAATCTACACATTCAAAACACACGCCTAAGAAGAAAACCATATACAATCTATTTTATTATGAAGATCTCTTCATGGTTTATATTACCTCCATCCTGGAACATAAACAGAACGCAAAGCTGGAAAGATTTGCTCAAGCTGTTCTCTCAGAAGATCGAATATTCTTCTCCCTTGTTGGTAGCTGCTGCCAAATGCAGTTCTTGATATGGCATCGCTCGTCAAATTTTGCAAATGAGGCCACACATCCACCTCACCACAACCTCCGGGCGAGACACTCTTTTCCCATTTGTTCAAAACTTCATCACAGCTCAAATAGAAGGCTGGGATCATCAGCTGTACCAACCAATGAAAACAGGACCATCAGTCCACATAACTAATATCTATTCCCTCCATCCACAATAAATAGTTTTATTTATTTGTACGTGATTTAATGTGATATATTAAAAGATATTATAAATTATTATGAGGTATGTTTATAAATAAAGTGATTGTTTATGGAAAATGGACAAACATAATTCATTTAAACATTCACTTTATTCGTAAACAGACCTCACAATACCCCATAATATCCACTGCATATTTCATTGAACCATGTGTAAACAAATACGACTATCTATTATAGACGGAGGGCGTGTTAAAAACAAGCTGTAAGCATACGAAAACCTTTAATTTCTCAAGATGAAATGCAGGGTTGATGATTTTCCTGTGTTTCGACCATTTCTCTTTCTCATAACTCACAACTCCTTGTGCAAGCAGGCTGACCAATGGATTCGAATTCACGGGCTTCAGGTAAAGATTGGATTTGGTCAGCACTTCCTTAACTAGTTCAGGATCTGTTATGATCACTGAAGGCTTTGGGCCAAGCCAAATGAAGGCGTCTTCTCCTGCAATAAACATGATTCAAATTTTGACGATAAAGTCTTGCACGTACCATGCAACTCGAATGTTTTTCAAAAAGGTATCAGTTGTTTTCGCTAAAATTTGATTTATTAAATTAAATTAGAACCTGGAGAGCATTTATTAATATCAAACTTCAAGATATTTTTTATAGTAACCCTGTTTGTTAGGCAAATCATGCTAGTTAAAAAAATTACATGATAAATCGAAGTAAAAGTAACATACCGTATTCCCTTACAGTTTTGAGGTTAAAAGAGACAAGCCTGGGCTTGATATCATCATCAAGATTGATGGGCTTTGATTTGGCATCCTTATCCATCTGAACCATCTCTTTAAAGTCGCCAAAGATGAGACGGTACGAATTGCCCTTGAAACCCTGCTCCCGCAGGGATTTCTCCAGCCTCTTTGGAGTGATATACGCCCAATTCAGTATTTTCCATGCGTATGTTAGCAACACACAAATAAAAGCAACACTAATTATCGCATATGCAATTTCCATGTTTCAACTTTGCCTTAGACTCTGCCCATCAGACACACATATATATACATAGTCAGTCATGGCATAAATTCTACTTTGGAAAATTTGTGAGGACATTTCAAATATTGCTGATTTGTTTGGTGTCAGATTTTGTTGGTGAGGAGACGTGATCAAGTGGCGCATAGACTCGTTCAGGCGCTTGGCGGCTGATTCAGCCGCCGACACCTAAACCAAATAGTCGAAAAAAATCGATCAATATATTTAGTGCTGTGGGGGCTGCTTATGTACGTACCGCCTAAACATTTATTATTTTTTTTAATTTTTATTTTAAGTTAAATATTAAAATTAAAATTAGAAAAACAAAATAAGTTACTAAATGACTAAAAAATAAAAATTTAAACTATTTCATAATTTATTTGTGTCATGTATTTGGTTATTTATGCGTTTAATTTAGAAGATGGGCAATGCAATATTATTATAGTTTTTAACATTTTGTTGATTTGTTATATTTTGTAAAAAATGTAATTGGTTATTGATTATATTTTAAATTTATAATCCATCGCATAATGTGTATTTTTACATAATGTGTATTTTTACATTAATATATATTCAGAACAAAATTAACATTAGTAAAAAATAAAAAATTCTTGACACCGCCTAAGCGTTTGGCGTCACTCGACCGCCCGACGAGCGTCAAACGTCATTCGCACCCTTGATTGATGAACGAATATTTTTCCTTTCAAATGAAAAAAAACTTATCATTGTGCACCTCTCGTTTATGCTTAGATAAGAGTGTGTTTGTTTACAAGATAAAATTATCTATCCTTCTAAATTATGCATGTTTTGGATAGATAGATAATTTTATCCTTTAAAACAAAAACATATTTCGTCATGTAAAATTATGTTTCTTATGTTGAACACGAGAATTAAAAAAAGTTAGATAAAATAAAAATATAGAAAATGTAGATTCATTTATAAATAAAATAATTATTTGTGATAGTGATAATAAAATGGTATTTTCATAAAAGATATGCATACTTTTGATAGACGGACGAATAAAAAAAAAGTGCGTATCTTTAAGTAGATGGAGTGAATATTACTTACGCACTCCCTTCATTACAGAATACTTCATGCAAAATAAGAAAAACGATCATGATTGAGAATTTTCAGGACAATTTATAATTATTGATTTATTCATAAATTAATAAAACAGTTGGACTAATTGCATGTACCCCTCTATTTGTTTTGGCTGTCTTTTGCACGATTATTAAAAAAATTAAATATAATATATTTGTTTAGAAATATTATAGTCAATCAAGTACAAAATAAATAATTTTAAAAATATTTCAATGACAAGTAATATAAACAAATGTGTGCTGAAGGTAGTGTTTTTAAAAAATCGGTTGAATTAGGAACCGATCACATAATTGGTTCTATATTTCCTTGAAAATTTATTTTAAAGTTCAATCGAAAAAAGCTGACTAAAACTAGAATTTCTCTTGGAAAAAACGGCCAAAAACTTTTAAAAATAAAATAGTTGAACCCAGCTATGTTTTAACAATTTTTTAAATTTTATTTTTAACTTTTTTTATTAAATTAAGTAGTGAGGCATGTCTCTAACTCTAAAATTAATTTATTCTATAATTAATATATTTTAAATTTTTGTTACTAATATTTTATTTTGAAATTCATTATGCATGAGCTATGAAACATGTAATGAATTAC
>JAPKLY010000515.1:750-113194 GCA_026898435.1 Prunella vulgaris | reverse complement strand
TATAACTCATTAATACACGTATATATAAATTCAATAAATCTTATAAAATATTATCTTCTTGATTATTTTAATAATATATTTTTTAATATATTCTTGATTTTCTTTTAACATACTTATATAATAATAAAAATTTATATTATAAAATATTATGTTCTTGATTTTTTTATTCATATATTTTGATATGTTCTTGATTTTCTTTTAACATATTTATACAATAAGAACATTTTATAATTCAAATATTACATATTAGGTGGATGTTAGCACATTCACATTTTAAATATTGTGTAAGATAGCCTCAAAATAATGAATTATATAAGTATAGATGTATTATCGAATAAATCTATATATAAATATACAATAAATTAAAATTTAATAATTCGCATAATATAATCCATATTAAAAAAATATTTTTAATAATCTCGCGTAATACGCGGGTTTACGTACTAGTTGTATATATTGTAAAATATTGCCTCCAACTCTAATATTTTTTTTAAAACAGTAACATATATATTTATCGAACCGTCACGTTGTTTTTGTTAGAAAAATTAAATGAATGAATTGATTTCTCATTGCTATATAAGTTCGACTTTTAGATATAGGATGAAATTCTTTTATGATCTCATGCTCGTTTCCAAAGGTTTTGAATTTGATTCTCGCTAAATGCACTAATACAGATATAGGCTAGGAAAATCATTATTTTTCCGCTTAGAAGTCACAACTCTTTAAGTTAAGATATGTTTGAAAACAGCTCTGCAAAATTGGCTTTAAAAAGCGGTTATATTAAGTATATATTAATTATATTAAATAATTAATCTATTAATTATTTTAAATTACTTTAATATCACTAATAATAAAATGCGTGTTTATTATTTTCTATTGTTATACAATTCTACCTATTTGATATAACTTAATATATTGTATCATGATTTAATATATTGTATAAATTATAAAAAAATGATGGATCGAGTAAAATTTGCTGGGTTTGGGGGCAGGATGGGTCCCTAGTCTAAGAAAAACCTGACAGGGGTAGGGGATCCTGGGACAGACCCTAAATCCGTCTCATAACCACTCCGTTGTCATTCCTAATTTTCACTATCGACCACATTCTAATAACATCTATACATTAAACTCAGTTTCACTTGCTAGTTTACTCGGACTCAAAGTACATTCACCTTATTTGATCCAAGGTAAATATAGAGATGGTCAATTTATTCTAGAGCTTTTGTAAAATCAAATGAGCACCATGTTGAGGCTGAATTAAGTTGGACGTAGTCGGAGCATGCGTATAGGACGGCGAAAGCTCAAACGAGAAGCGTTGTAGAATCATAACTATTGCTACTTTGGCCTCCATCATCGCAAAGGTTTGTCCAACACATATTCGAGGGCCCCATCCAAATGGGAAAAATACACCATTCCCCTTGTGTGCCTTTGAAACCCCTTCACTGAACCTTTGTGGATTGAATTCCAAGGCATCGTCTCCCCAAATCTCACTGCTGTGGTGTAATATGATAACGGGCAATGACAGCTCTACGCCGGCTGGTAGTGTAAATTTCCCCAACTTAGCCTCCTCGCTCACTCTTCTACCAAGAAAAATCAAGGGCGGATAAAGCCTCAAGACCTCGTACAAAATCATGGAAACCTGTGATACATATCAAGAAAACTATGCCAAGTGAATTTTATAGAGCTTAGAAGTTTTTTTTAAATCCAATTTTGGTTCAAAATTTTAACTTTTTTGATTTAGTTGGCCCCAACTTAAATCCACATGCGATATTGGGTGACAAAATAAACAGTTATTAATTTTTTATGACTGTTGGAAAGAAAAAATTAAAATGAGACTAAATTAAAAAAGATAACTCCAATATGATGTATCAATCCCACATCACCACATGAGTTGAGAGGATAATCAGATTAATTACTTACAATCTTGAGATGATTCAAACCATCATAATGTGGTTTTTGTTTCCCAAAGACATTGAAAACCTCTTCCCTGGCTTTCGTCTGCCACTCGGGATATCTACTCAAAGACACCAATGTCCACACCAGCAAAATCGAAGTCGTCTCCTGCCCTGCAAAATAGAACAGCTTACACTCTTCCACCACTTCATCACTACTCATCCCAAAACTCTTTTCTTCAATTTCTTGCAGATTAGACTCCAACAAAATGCTCAATAAGTCCTCATTAACAGCCTCCCCTGCTTCCAACGCCTCGAGCCTTCTACCTACGAGACGCCTAATCGTGGACTGAATTTCTTTCTCAATTTCCTTTATTCTCTTGTTCCTTTTGGTTGGGACAAATCTACAGACTCAAAAAAAAAATACATAATTTTTTACGTGGAGATTTCTCTTCATGATTCATATATGTTACTACCTCCATCCTGGAATATAGACAGAGCGCATGGCCTGAATGATGTGCTCAAGCTGTTCTCTCTGAAGCTCGAATATTCTTCTCCCTTGTTGGTAGCTGCTCCCAAATGCAGTTCTTGATATGGCATCGCTCGTCAAATTTTGCAAATGAGGCCACACATCCACCTCGCCACAACCACGGGGCGAGACACTCTTTTCCCATTTGTTCATAACTTCATCACAACTCAAATAGAAGGCTGGGATCATCAGCTGTACAAACCAATGAAAACAATACCACCGGTTTGCATAACTATCATTAATTCCGAGCATTGTTCAAAAAAATGATTATATTTACAAATTGATTCACCATATTAGCACTTAAGTATAATTTTTTCCATGCACTGAATGTTTTTTTTCTTCGCATAACCAATTTGTAATTAGAGTAAATTTTTTGAACTATTTTGTAATCTAAACGAATGGCGTAAAATGTGATTTAGCATGAGAACACCTTCAGTTTTTCAAGATGGAAAGCAGGGTTGATGATTTTCCTGTGTTTGGTCCATTTCTCTTTCTCGTAACTCCCAAGTCCTCGTGCAAGCAGGTCGACGAGTGGATTTGAATTCAGTGGCTTCTGGTAAAGATTATACTTGGCTAACACCTCCTTAACTAGTTCAGGATCTGTTATGATTACTGAAGGCTTTGGGCCTAGCCAAAAGAAAGACTCTTCTCCTGATAACAGAACACAGCAGAGAGATTCAATGTCTGAACAGTAAATTAGTGCTATATAATTTGAACAGAGGAATCAAATTATAGATTTATCATCAACAAAATTTAATTGATAATCAAGACTTTTGTGAGATGTACCAACCCCATTCACTAAACACAATGAAGCCTAACATCGAATCGAACTTCATGATTTTTATATAATAACCTAATCTGTAAATTCTCCAACTTTAAGAGTATGGTTTATGGGTATTATAATATTGCACATGCAAAAGGGTGAAAAACTTGTGGATCCTTCGTGTGTCAGGTTAAGTCTTTCCAAAGATATTGCGCAAAGAAAAATAGAATAATGCATTGTATTACTGTAAAAATAAATACATATTAATGTATAAAAGAGACGTGCAATAATACATGAATAAAAAATAGTTTTTTTTTTTTTTATATTTATAGGATGTTTGACTAAACTTATTTTGAATATCTTATAAAATTCTAATATTTTAAAAATTATTTTAAGAACTATATCAATATTTTATATTATTTTAAATAATTGTGCCAAAAAGTAATAAACAATTTATAGAAAGAGTAATTACCCACCGTATTTCCTTATAGTGTTGAGATAAAATGGCAGAACCCTAGGCTTGATATCATCATCAAGATTGAGGGGCTTTGACATGGCTTCCTCAGCCGTCTGCATCATCTCTTTCATGTCGCCGTTGATCAAGCGGTACGAATTGCCATTAAAGCCCTCCTCCCTCAGGGCTTTCTCCATTCTTTTTGGAGTGAGGTACCCCCAATCCACCATTTTCCATGCGCATGTTAGCATCACAAAAACAAAAGCAGCAACAATTATCTGGTATGCAATTTCCATGTTTCAACCTTTTGTGTGTTGTCTGCTCAAATGATGGATGTATCCTATATATATATATATAGTTGGTGCCAGAATTTAAATAATCGAATTGATTCTACGTCTCTCCATGTTTTAAAATGAGGCAGAATTCTTTTATGATATTAAAACTGTGCTCAGAGGTGAAATTCTAAGGCAAACAATGCATCATATCTTTTTTTTTTTTTATTTGTCTGTAGACGCATTTTTCCTCGGTCTTATAATAGCTTGCACATTATTATCATAAGAATACAATAAAATAATTTGCACTATTTTGAAAATAATTTTTTTTTCAGTAAAATAAATTGAATTGAGAGGGAGGATTGTATTATTTCTCATGGATTATTGGTTGAATGGTTCCATATATACTTTTTATTTTTAAATTTTCAAGATTTTATTTAATCTTGTTGACTATAAAAAGGAGATATTGCACACCGCCAAAAGAGTGTAGCTCACGTCATGCCTTACCTCAGAAAGGTTGTGAGTCGCCGAGTCAATTCTGATTCCATGGTGTCAAATTTCTTATTTTTAGTCAAAGATAAGATGTCACATGTTCCTGTCTATACATGACATAAATATTGAGGTTTATCGTTTATCTCAACAAATAGTTAACTCTATCAATTTATGCCACTCGAAATATAATATAATAAAACTTTTGACTATGGCCTAAAAGAATTAAAAAATAATAATTTGAAAATTAAAAGAAAAAAAATATTAATTTAATATTAGTATTCAACAGATAATTGAGTCCCTCTCTTATTAAATTTATTCGTAAAAAATGAATAAATAACATTACTATTGGTTCCTTAATGATATAAGTCCAGAGTGTGGATGAATAGACCTTCATAAAAGATTAGATACAGCTTTCACATTATATTTTTTTAAAATTCACAAATGTTTTAAACCTAAAAATCACAATTGCAGGCTATAAAGTCTATATCCGTAAAATTTGAGATTAAAAGAAATAAAACTCAACTTGTAGATATTTATTTTAGAGTAGTTTCTCACATTTTAAAAAACTTTTGAGTGCAGCGAAATAAGCATAATTGTTAATGAAAAATAATACTCCCTCCGTCCCAGAGGTGTTTTCACCTTTGGAAAGGCACAATTTTTTAGAAAAATAGAGTGTTGTGTAAAGTTATATTATTAAAATAATGAGATTAGTTGGATTGTGAGGATAAAGTTAAAGTAATAGTTTCCATTTATAGGGTTTGAAAATAATTGTGGGACGGATAAAAAAAAAAAATGTGAAAATAATTATGGGACGGAGGGAGTATAAACAAGTAAATATACAGCTGAGTGACTAGGCACTTTATAGATGTAGATTCTAAGTTTTTCTCTTTATGCATACTTCAAAACTATGATGTATGTAACAAAATAGAATACAATGAACAAATAATCAATAAGAATTCAGTAAAAGTAAGAACACAATAGTTTATAGTGGTTCAAAAATTGTAAAGTTTTCCTACTTTCACTGTTAATTACACCACACAGGTGTCAAATTCACTAAAATAATCATATAGTTCTTTACAAGTGGTTCTCCCTACGGACTAGCTCTCACTCAGAATACTATTCCAGGTGAAACTCTAACTTTTTCACTCAGAATAACACTGGTTCACACAGAACCTTTACCTCACAATGATAAATCTACACTAAGTAGATAACAAAATAAAAAATGGTGATGGAACAACAACAAATTTAGATTCTTTCTAAGAAAAATCTAGCAAATTATCCTATGAATTACTTTAAAAAATATAACTATAAATACTCTCTAAAAAGTTTATTTGTTGTACACTTACTTAATTAGTAGGAATGTTTGTGTGCACGGGTTGTTGTTGTTGATCCTTAATTATCACTTTCCTTGGACTTTTTCTTAGAGTATTTATTTAGACTTATTTTTGGGTATTGTGAGTTGTTGTTAGTGTATTATAATTTGTTCTTAGTGTAGTTTCCTTATTCTGCTTTTGCACAAAAGCCAAGTTTTGGTAATATACCTGTGGAGGATCGGACTGTATAGAAGCTACCAATCCCTTTCCTCTAACACAGACAATCAATACAACAAATAGAAAGGAATCACAAGGGTCATCACAATAGAAGCAACAAGCATAAGCTGAACTAGATGTAATTTGTTTGCGAATGATAATTCTAGCATTTGAACTATCGTTGAACCTATTGTTTTTTATGAAACTATCATAACCAGTGATCCATAGATTAGAGATATAATTCATAGGATCGACATCGTTATGGGTTCTTAGTTCGGCGGACCCACCCAACGATTTCCACCGCAGCACCCTCGCACGTCGCTCCTCTGACTCCACCGCCGTCTTCCACCACCTGCATTTTCACTGCTTTTGACACACAAAGAAGCGCCCTTCTCCAACGCCGTCATCGTCCTCACAAAGAATAAAATGAGATATTTAATGAAGAAGAAAACGAAGTCAGCGCGAATTGGGTCAAAATTGATTTTAATATTGAGTGCATCCGGTGTACCCAAGAATCACTCTTCTAATTATAATAATAATAATAATAAAGATAAATTTAAAAATTAAATTCTGAGAAAGAGATTAAAATAATAAAAAATAAATTAATATAATTCAAATTCAAATTTTTTTAAGATAATTAAAAAGTTAGCAAAGACTGACACATGCTGCAAAATTTAGTAGGTGGGATCCACTCTTTAACCTGTTTTGGCCTCACCAAGAGACTGTTTCATAATATAAAATCAATAGAAAATGATATAATTGTAATAAAATATGATAATACTTTTAAAAAAAAAGTGATAGTCACTTTCAATAAGAATATTAAAAATTCGGTTTATAGTAAAATATGATAATATTTAAAAGTGTGAGATAATTATACTGAAAAAGTGTTGAGGTTGTTTATGTTGAAAAGTGTGAGATAATTATACTGAAAAAGTGCGGACTGAATACACTGAAAAAGTTCACGTTAAAAATTGATGATAGTGTAAACTTTTCAGTGCAATCAAGCGATATAAACAACTTTAACAATGTGAGTAAGTGCCCCGTGCACCGGTGGCAATCATTTAATTAATAAGTGATATATTTTATGTTGTTCTCATATAATGAGACGGTCTCACTCAAAACTTACTCGTAACTGAATTGCTAAAACATTGAAATGTCCGTGAATTTATTTGCAAGTAAATTTCTCCCATCTACTAGTACGTACTCTTCTATAGCTTGTGCAGAACCAAGTGAGCACCATGTTGAGGCTGAGTCGTGACGACCGGGTGAGGAGCATGCGTATACGACGGTGACAGCTCAAAGGCGAAACGTTGTAGAATCATAGCCATCGCCATTTTGGCCTCCATCATCGCGAACACTTGTCCAATACATATTCGAGGTCCCCAACCAAATGGCAAAAACATACCCTGCTTCTTTTGTGCCTTTGACACTCCTTCACTAAATCTCTCTGGCTTGAATTCCATCGCATCATCCCCCCAAATTTCAGGGTCATGATGCAATGTCACAATTGGCAACATGATTTGAACTCCAGCTGGCAATATTAATCTCCCTAACTTGGTTTCTTCACTCAATGTTCGACCCAGGATAGCTAGTGGTGGATAAAGTCTCAACACCTCGTGCAAAATCATTGTAACCTGTGTCATCAAGATATGGCCACAGTTGGGCTTAGCAAGTTGAGTTCAAAAGTGTCACTCAAAACAAACTTGGATTGACTCTATGAAGCTTAACTTGATAGAAAACTCAACAAATTATAGTCAGATTTTTCAGCTTTTGGTCTCACATGACATATTGTTTTAGAATTGGTCCAAAACATTTCACTATGGTTTCCATACAATTTTTTTCTTGCACTTGTAATCTCAAACGTTACAAAATTTACAGATTTGGTGCCAAAATTTGTAAATTTATTAGTAATAAAATTTGGGACCAAATCAGCAAACTTTAGGATCGAATCTGCAAATTTGTAACGTTTGAAATTACAAGTGCAAGAAAAAAAATCGCATGCTACCAATAGTAAAATATTTAAAACTAATTCTTGTGGAGCCAAAAGTTTTAAAAAAAAAACTTCCAATTTTAGCTAATTTAATAACATAATTAATGAAATACTTAGTTTATTAATAAATAATCACAAATTGGTACAAAAGCAATGCACTATTTTCAAATAGATAGTATATCAACATGTAACTCACCCTTAATAATTTGCATAACTCAAAGCTGCACATGACAGGTAATAATTTTCTTTTTATATAATTAGTCTATGTATGTAAAATAGCCGACTGATTCAATGTAAATTATATATGTTTATCTTTATCGTTTTTTTAAATCGAGCTCCAGTTAGCTACTACATTAATGTATGAAAAATTAAATATGTAACAGAAATCACTTACAATCTTCAACTGATTTAAGCCATCAAAATCTGGCGTTTTGTCACCCAAGACTTGCAAAACCTCATCCCTGGCTTTGGTCTGCCACTCTGGATATTTACTCAGTAAAACCAATGTCCAAACCAGCAACACTGAAGTGGTCTCCTGCCCTGCAAAATAGAACAGCTTGCATTCTTCTATCACTTCATCAATGCTCATTCCGAAACTCTTGTTACCATGTTCTTCGATTTCTTGGAAATTAGACTCCAACAGTATGCCTAATAAGTCCTCATTGCTAGCTTCCCCTGCTTTCATTGCCTCAATCCTTTTATTAATGAGAACCCGGATAGTGGACTTAACTTCCCTGTCGATCTCTTTCATTCTCTTGTTCCTCTTCGTTGGCACAAATCTGTGCATCCGGAGAGCACAACATTCGGAAAGGAGATAAAAAAACCACACAGAGCTAGGCTTCTTATTTAATTTCTAATACTCCCTCAGCTCCATCATGAGTTACTCAGGGAGGGGGCGCATGGTAAAAAAGTTCTTCAATATCAATGGAAATGAAATATACATATAGTAATTATTATATATAATGAGAATAAATGAGGTACATAATATTGTTTTTTCTCCTAAATAAGGTAATCATTACCCCATCTAATTACCTCCATCTCATCTTATAATCATCCTGCTCAATCAATCCCCCATACCACAACCAACAACATTCATTTTTTGTCAATTTTTTCAAAATTAGACCACAACATTAATGATGTAACTACTATGAACATAAACTTTCATTCAATATATGTAAGGGTAAAGAAGAAAATGAAATTCTATTTCCATTATCATTAAAGAATTTGAATAAAGCGTCCCCTCAATTTTCTACGAGGGGTGTCTTGACATCTCCCTCTTAATCTGTCTCTACCTTTTAACACACCTCAACTGCCCACTATAAATTTTTAGGTTACATTTGGATGGATGAATTTAAAAATAAATGGATTTAAAAAAATAAAATACATGTAAAATATATATATATATATATATATATATCAGACCACGAATAGTAAAAAGATAAAGACAAGAAAAAAAGTAGAGGAAATATAGAGATGGAAGGGTAGAGAAGCGGGATTTCACAAATGACGTGATTTCTATGAGAATTTAGAATTCCTTCATTTTGAATGTAAACTCAAATCTAAGTATTTGTAAATTCACCTAATTTACTTAAAAATAGTAGTTATTTGTGTGTGAAATCAACGGATTTCAAATCAACTAATCCAAACGGAGCCTAAGACTCCATTTGGATGAATGGATTTCACACACAATTAACCACCCTCTCCATGAATTTACAAATACTTATATTCTATTTTATTTTTAAAATGGAGAAATTCTAAATCCTCTTCAAACCCATGTCTTTTGAAATCTCTCATCTACCTTTTTTCATTTCTCATTTTCCTTATTTTTTCCCTTCTCCCATCTCTTTATAATTTTAACTTAAAATTTATGCTTTCTTACATTTTTATTTTTTTTAAATTCATTCATTTTCAAATTTATCCGTCCAAATGGAACCTAATATTACAGTGAATGAATTACTTATGGTGAAACGGGGAAAGTAAAGTACAGAGCACAAGTAATTTGTGTCCGAGGATCATAAATTATGATTTATTAATTACCTGAATCCTGGAATATATATAGAACGTGAGGCGCTTATGACATGTTCAGCTTGTTCTCTTTGAAGTTCGAATATCCGTCTTCCTTCTAAGTAACTGCTACCGAAAGAAGTTCTTGATATGGCATCCCCTGTTAGGTTTTCAAGATGAGGCCACACATCCACCTCACAACTTCCTTTTGGAGAAACAGAATTCTCCCATTTGCTCAAAACTTCATTGCAGCTCCAATAAAAAGCTGGTATCATGAGCTGTAGTAAATAAACAAACCATCCTCGCATCACTAAAGTATAGTATGATCAAAGTTTGAAATGCATTACTTACTTAAACCTTGTTTAATTTGCCACATTTTTAAATTAGCAGTATATATTTGAAGAATTAATTTAGTTTCCATTTGGATGGATGAAATTGAAAATAAATACACGTAAGAAAGTATAAAAATTATAAGAGAATGGAAAAAATAAGGAAAATAAGAGGTGAAAAAGAATAGAGGGGTGAGATTTCAAATGACACGGGTTTGAAGAGGATCTAGAAATTCTTCCATTCTAAATATAAAATGGAATATAAGTATTTACAAATTTATGGAAAGGGTGGTTATTTGTGTGTAAAATTCATAAATTTCAAATTCACCCATCCAAATTGAACATTAGATTAAATGATCGATAAGTTTGCCCAAAGGAAGCATGAACAAAACACCAAAATCGAATTCCATCTCATGCAAAATTGGCTCGATATTTTTGAACATTTGAAGAGGTAAGTAACACAGCCAATAACTACTTATATGATTTGTCGCCATCAGTAATTATGAGTTGGTTGACAAAAACTTACATGAAGTCGAATTCATGGTGAATTCAAGTTTTCAATTATTACTGTTATGTATATACACTATCACTATTATATATATACACTAACACTGTTAAAAAATTAAGTGTATTTTTATAACAGTGATAATATATATGAATAACAGTGACACGAGTTCACATAAAACCTATTCGAGTTGGTTTTTATAAACTAATTTCACAATTCGTTTAAAAATTAAATTTTATTGTAAAATAACTAATACTCTGTAATAAACTAACCAATAACTATGGATTGAATTTTGAACTTTAATTTCCTTTTTATTTTGTAGCTAGAGTGATGTTGAATTAATTAATTAAATTATTTATATTTTTAAAAAATAAAATAAGGATATTATGTATATTTTAGTAAGAGGGAATGATAATATAAGCAATTAAGTATTAATTGGAAGATATTGATGAAAAATAAACTAAACGACTGTTGACTTTTAGCTTATCTACACATGTTTTGCGAATGTCCAAAAAAAAAATATTAGTGATCCTGAGAGTACCTTAAAAATATAAACAATTAATGCATTTTAATGTAAGCATTAATATTGAAAGCCCTCGCACAAGATTACACAAAATATTACTGAAAAATCACACATATTATTACTAAAAAATATATCTTTAATAATATAATTTTTCAGTAATAAATTGTGCAATTTTTCAATAACAAATTATTCTTTTAAAAATACACCTGAGTTGAACAGTGCACCTAGTGCATAGGAGACTTACTCCCGAAAAAATATAATTGCACAGAAAAATATGAAAAAAAAGAATAGAAAGACCTTCAATTTGTCGAGATGGAAAGCAGGATTGATGATCTTCCTATGTTTGGACCATTTATCCTTCTCAAGGGTGACGAGTCCTTGCGCAAGCAGCTTCGTCATTGGATTGGGGTTATCTAGCTTCTGGTATACATTTGTCTTCATCATTACCTCCTTAGCCATTTCATGTTCTGTAATTATAACTGCACAATATGGCCCCAGCCAAAAGAATGATTCACCTCCTGCACATAATTCATTTTTCAATCATTTCCGATCAGCTAAAGTATTATATAAACAAATTTCACCATATAAATCAATTTCTGATATAAAATTTATATTTATAAATTTATTTTAATTATTTTACTAAAAAATAATTCATGATACGAACCACTCTGACACAATACCAACTTTTTTTTTTTTATAATTTTTGGATTGGATACCCAGATTGAGCAATATAAGATTAATTATCAACTCAAACATACCATATTTTTGAAGAAAGTTGTGACAAAACAGGACTCTTGGCTTTGTATCCTCATCAAGAGTGATGGGCTTAGATTTGGCAATCTCAATACTCTTGACCACCTCCTTCAAGTCCCCATAAACCAACTTGTAGGAATTCCCTTTTAGCCCCTGCTTTCTCAGAAGAATTTCAAGCCTCTTTGGCCTCATATAAGCCCAGTTGAGTAATTTCCATGTGTATATCAGCACCACCAAGGCAATACTAGCAGCTGCCCATCTTTGGTACTGACCTTCCATTTTTTTCTTTACATATTTTCATGGCCTATAATATTGTGCCATTTATATAGAATTTTTCCCTGCATCTTTTAATGACCTTTGTGGGTCAAAATGGTGGAATTTTGTGGCATGTGGAAATTGGTGCGATGGGCAATTTCCTGGAATTTGGTCCCACACAAATAGGAAAAAGTATAGGGTGTGTTTGCAAAAAAATAACAGATTATTATTATAAGTCATGGAAAGAAAGTACTTAACACTAAAAGTTGATAGTGTTTAAAAAAAAAAATCAAAGAAAAGTGTGTATGTAAAAAAAAAAAATGATGCTACCTTTCTTAAAAAAATAACATATTTTTCTTTTTAATTTATTTCATAAAAATTTGTATACTTTTAAAATAAAAATTAATAGTGTTTAAAATAAATCAAAGAAAATTGTGTTTGTAAAAAAAAAAATGCTGCCTTTCTTAAAAAGTAGCATATTCTTTCTTTTAATTTATCTCACAAAAATTTATATACTTTCAAAATAAAAATATTATTTTAAATCTCTATTCTCAGAATTTCTACCTCTCTTACACATTCTATTCATTATTCTTTTAAAAAAAAAATTATGCCTAAAAATATACTGTAAAATCTTGCGAAATGGAGGTAACAATAAATATTTAAATTTCATAATCTGCCAAAAGCACCCATTCTTTACTTTTAGACTCCACTTGGTTCCCTATAATAATTTATGGGTTGGAAACTAAATTATTATGCTTTTATGTATAATATTATGTAAAAAAATTATTTGGTAGATTTTATTATTAAAGATGTAATAAATTGTAAACATTGATTGGTAGACAATAATATAAACATAAAAGCTATCATGAGTGGAAGGTTAAATAATTTATCTGGAGGTGAACAGTGCGCGGGAGGTAATATGACCTCGTAGCATATTGTGTCAATCAGTCCTTTATATACCAAGTATTTGTAAAAATAATACTCCATCTGTCCACTAAATTATTTTTCACCTTTTTTTTGTTTGTCCATAAATCTTTTTCTCATTTTCAACCTACACTCACAATAAAATTTTGGGCTCTACAATACTCTTATTTTTTTCTTACTTTATCTATCATTTTAATATAATAATATTTTTCATTAAATCTCGTGCACACAATAAAATGAGAAAAAGATTCATGGATGGAAGGAGTAACATCCTTTGCATAGATCTTACTCCCTCTGTCCCAAGATAATTTTCACACTTTCTTTATATGGACGTTCCAATTTTTTTTCACACCCCAAAAAAGGAAACAACTCATACTCACAAAAATCAATAAAATACACTTTTTATATTATATTATTTAATTTCACACTCACATACTTTACTTTTTCTTAATATACGTGCAACCCAACCTATTAAAAAAATGTTGGGACGGATGGAGTATAAGTTATAAGAGATACTAAGTGTAGCCTTTGTTTTTTACGGTCTACAAAACACTCCAAATTGATTATGCAAACCAACTTATAAAAAAAATGTTGGGACGGAGGGAGTATAAGTTATACTCCCTCCGTCCCATAATTGTTTTCACACTTTTCTTTTTCGTCCGTTCCACAATTGTTTTCACACCCTATAATTGGAAACTATTACTTTAATTTTATCCTCACAATCCAACTAATCTCATTATTTTAATAATATAATTTTACACAATATTCAACTTTTTTTAAAAGTTGTGTCATCCCAAAGATGAAAACACCTCTTGGAGGGATGGGGCAATAGATCTAAGTGTAGCCTTTGTTTTTTACGGTCTACAAAACACTCCAAATTTATTATGAAAAGGAAAACAAGTGATTATGAAAAGGAAAACAAGTGATTATTAGTAGTAAGAAATTTTTTTTTTCAAACACACTGACCCAATCAATCATCAGTTTGGGAATTATTCAATACGTGACGTAGACCACCCGCATCATCTAGACCTTTTGACTAGGTCATACGAAAAGGACTAAGATAAATATAATAATAAAAAATTAAGGTGTCATAATCCAAAAAGTTAAGGTGATATGATCGAAAAATTAAGGTGTCATGATCCGGTCGGCTGAGCAATTGGACGAAATTTGGAACCCAATTACCATCATTGGTAGTGTGTAATTGAGTGAAACTTGTCGTCTTTTTACTCTATCTAGAAATTTGTATCCTACATAACATTACATTTTTTTTAAAATATATTTTATATATAAAATAGTGAGAGTAAATATGTGAAAATATATGTGAGTATGTATGTAAATCAATATTTCATTTTTAGTAATGTACAAATTTATTTGGAACGTTCAAATTAGAAAAGTGTGCAAATTCATGTGGGATGGAGAAAGTATTTGTTATTGATAAATACAATTTAAATTATAAATATTAGGGGGAGGGGTTTTTTTTTTGTTTTGTTTTGTTCAGTCCTTCGCTGAAAATGGAAAGACCTTTAGTTGTACTAATTTCTCTGTCACATTTTTGGGTTTCATGTGCTAACAGATCACGTGGAACTCCTTCAAAAACTGTGTGGACCCTAATGGAGTTAAGGAAGTGAAGAATACATAGAAACAATTTAGAAGAACGATAACACATATATTTTCTGGGATCAATTCCTGTCGCCAACGGCCACCAATAATATTTAGTCATGGAAAAATTAGGTAGGTTAGCTCACCTGAGAGTCATTAAAATCCTCATTTTAGTGAGGGAGATATAAGATGACTTGGAGATAAATTAAATTTTAGTGTATTTAGACATTCGGTGAACTAACTTCTAACTACCAACAATTAATATTTATTGATAAAAGAAATTCAAAACTACAATCGCAGCCTATTGTAACTAATTAAAAGATAAAATCATAAAATCACAAAAACAAAAGTAAAAACAAAATTCCAAAAGGGAAATTCATAACTAGGCTTCACCTTTGTTTTAGTTAACATTTTTTAGTGAAATACATAAAATAGGAGATATTACAGTGCATACAAGAACTAAAACATTAAATTCATAAAAATCGATTAATTTAGAGTATATGGCATAATTACTACTCCCTCGATCTCAATCCAATTTGCACCCATTAAAGAGTACGTGATTTAAGAAAAATATATTTTTTAAACAAAATAGTGACATATAAGTAAATATATATATAATTTTGTGAATATACACGCACATCGATGGTTTTTTGTTTAGTAGTGTATAAATTGATTAGAGATAATTCAAAATATAAAGTGTGCAAATTAATTTGAGACGAATGGAGTATTAAAATGTCTCAACATGACATTATATATAAACTTTGCCAGGACTATGAACTATTAAAAAAAAAAATCTTATTTGATTATGATTCAACCATTAAATTTTGCAATAATTCAATTTTATTCTCCTAAAATAAAAAATTTAAAGAAGGGAGCAGAGAATGGTAGAAACAAGGAAAATAAAAAGAAAGTAAAATATATAGGTTTAATTAGAAGGGTATAATTGATAATTTAAAATAAATGTATCCATATCTACCAATTATGGATCTGCATATAACCGGACCCCACAATTAATTCCTCTAGGCTGGGCTGGATAAATAAAATGAAAAGGGCTGCTCTACTGGGCTTTATTCTTTGATTTTCGCAGGTGGATTTAGGTTATTCTGCACCAATTTTATTTTATATGTAACTCGAGCTCCTCAATTCTATTTGACTTGAATCTTCCTTTTCTTTTGATTATCTTTTTGAGGCGATCAAAATGGATCGAGCAATGGATCTCGGTTCAACCGGTACAATCGTCGATCTATTCGTTAAAATTATTTTGTATTATTTTCTTAATATTATATATATTTATATTAAAAATAAAATAAATTACACATTTAACTAATTATAAATTTATATTGAAATAAATAAATAGAATCATAGACAAACAAAATTAAATTCCTTAAAATAATTCAAATTATAATATCAGCTTGTAATTCATGACATGTTTCTTAACTCATTTATAGTGAAACCTTGAAATAAAATAATATTATGAAAATTTAAAATATACAAATTGTAGAATAAAATAATATTCTAATTTAAAAATTAAAAAAGCATTTTAAAAATTAAAATATAAAAATACCAGTTCAACCAATTTTTTTTTTCAGTTTTTGACCTTTTTTCAGGTTGAACCTTAAATATGATTTTCAGGGAATAATCAGATCTGTTTTATTACCGGTTCCCAATCCAACCAGTTCTAAAAAATACTGCTAAGGGAAAATAGAGTTTTTTTGTCCTTTAAATTTCATTGACTTTGGTTTTCGTCCTCTTATATTTTAAATTTTGATTTTAGTTCTTCGACTTATAATAAAATATGATTTTGGTTCTGTAACCGGTTGTATCACCACCTTTCAATATTGAAAGTAAAATTAATAATACATAAATTCTATAAAGTCATAGAATTTATGTATTATGTATTATTAATACATAAAAGTAATAAAAAAATTAATATCACCACCTTTCAATATTGAAATTATAAGTGATAACAACCATGAAACTCAAAATTCTATAAAGTCATAATTTAAAAATCAAAAGATGACACACATTAATTTAAATTTCAAACTTTTAACTTCTACATATTAAAAATAAACACACAATAATTAAAGAGATGACAATACAATATTAAAAAAATTTAAATTAAAATGACCTAGTCGGAGTCTAGATGGTCTAGTCGGTGCCTAATCGGTCTAAAAAGAAAAAAAGGGACCTAATCGAAAATGATCTAGTCGGCGGCGGCGCCCAAACATCCTAGTCGGCTCTAGGCGCCGATTACTCTTCCGAACGTTTTGATATAAATCAAATCAGCCAAGGGCCGACTAGCGACTAGTCGCCAACTTGACCGACATTTAGAACACTGAAGTCTATTCACCCCTCTAAACCTTGACTAGTAAGTGACCAACAACATATCCCTACTTAGTTATTACCATACTAGATGCATTTCCGCTGCAATAATCTAGAGCTGTTGAAGAATCAAGTGAGCACCATACTGAGGCTGCACAGTAAGAATTGAGATGGGAGCATGTGCGTAGGAAGGCGAAAGCTGGAAGGAGAAGCGTCGTAGAATCATAGCGAGCGCTACTTTTGCCTCCATCATTGCGAAATTTTGTCCAATACATACGCGAGGTCCCCAACCGAAGGCGAGAAACACACCCCGACCCTTGTGTGCGTGCGACACCCCATCACTAAATCTCTCCGGATTGAACTCCATTGCATCGTCCCCCCAAATTTCGCGGTCATGATGCAAGAAAATAGCTGGCACCGTAACGTTAACTCCGGCTGGTAGTGTCAGTCTCCCCAACTTTGTTTCCTTGGTAATTCTGCGATATTGGAAAGCTACCGGAGGATAAAGCCTCAACACCTCGTTCAAAATCATGGTCATCTGTCATAAACAATATTAAGGTTTGTCAATTTATATTCTTGCTATTCCCTCCATCCCCCAAATTTATTCTCATTTGTATGGACACGAGTTTTAAGAAAAGTGAAATAAAATGGAATAATTGTGGGATCTAAAGTGATTGTTTGTGAATGTGATAATAAAATAATATTTTCTAAAAGAGGAATGAGAATAAATTTAGATGACGGACGAAAATGAAAAGTGAAAATAAATTTGGGGACGGAGGGAGTATTAATTAATTTGAAGCTCAATATGGGTGGCCTTACAATTTTGAGGCGTGAAAGTCCATCAGAATTAGGCTTTTGGTCGAGGCCAAAGACCTGCAGAACCTCTTCCCTGGCTCTTGTTTGCCACTGAGGATACCTAGACAATAAAATCAATGTCCAAAGAAGTAAATTGGAGGTGGTCTCCTGCCCTGCGAAATAGAAGAGTTTGCACTCTTCTGCAATGTCCTCCATGCTCATTCGGTAGCCGTTATTACCATTCGACTCCAGCAATATGCCTAGCAAGTCATTCTGCAATATCTTACTTCCACCTTCCCCTGCTTTTTCCATTGCCTTAATCCTTGAATCGATCAGACCAAGCACCCTACATTGAACGTCTCTTTCGATTTCCTTCGCTCTCCTGTTAATCCTCGTCGGCATATATCTACACAAAACAAAATTAGTTTACCAACTGAATTAGTTAATACTCTCTCTGTCTCACAGGAATTTGTACATTTTCATTATTTGGACAAATTTGCACACTAGCAACAAATGGAAATATAAATTTACATGGACATTCACAAACTTATACACATATTTATCCATATGCCACTATTTTATATATAAAACATATTTTTTTGTCCCATTGGGTGCAAATTCTTACGGGACAGGGGAGCAGTCTATTTTGGCAAACTGACCAGTCATGGTGGCCTGTAAAAAAAGAATTCTCAAAATCATAAAAAAATCTACTAACCTCCATCCAGGGATATATATGGATTGTGAAGACTCGACATATAACTGAGCTTTTTCCTTCTGAAGTTGGAAAATTTTGGTGCCGTCTTGGTATCTGTTACCAAATGCAGTTTTTGATATTGCTTCTCCAGTTAACTTCTCCATGTAAGGCACCAAATCGATCTCACATGATCCTTCAGATGTCGAAACAATCTTTTCCAATTCGCTCAAAACAGCGTCCGAACACGAACAGAACGCAGGTATCATCAGCTGTCTCAACACATCACTTTTTTTAGTAATATATATATATCGTCTTTTATTTTTCATCTATTACGGTCTTGATTATTAAAATTTGATTTAGTTCTTTATTTTTTATAAAAATTGATTTTTTTCTTTTATCTTTTTACATTATTTATCTTTATAAAAAAAATTGATATTTTTTTAAAAAATTTAATTTTTGTCCTTTTTGAATGGTAAATGAAAATCAAATTCTAATAGTTAGAGAATCAAAATCATTATAGGTGAAAGAAAAAAAACAAAAAAAATTCATTTTTCATATATATATTTGTTGAAAATTGTAGAAACTATGTAAATGAACAGGGGATGATGTTATTTTAGGCCAGTAGCCTAGGGAGTGTTAATTTAATTAATAATAATATGTTTTGAGCATGTTCTATATGAAAATGATTCATGCAAATATTTATAGGAAATTGTTTTTTTCTAGATAAAAATTTATATGAACTTGAATTCTCGATGAGTCCGGGTTTATCAATTATAACTATTATGTGTATATATTATCACTGTTATGTATATATACTATCACGAAAATCAACTATTTTTTATAACAGTGTAGTATATATTAATAATAGTGATAGTAATTATATGAGTGATACAAATTTATATAAACTTTGATTCACAAAGGAACCTACTCTTTTTTCTATTAGTGTAGGTAATTAACTATTTTTTGCAAATATTGATCATTTTACCTGCCTGCGTAGTTTAAAAACTAATTTTCTACATATCAAAATTTAAGAAAATTAAATTATTAATGGGCGATAAAAAATTAATGACTGCATTTGCTATAGTGAAATACAATATTCTTAAGTAACTTAGGGCATGTTTGTTTTAAGAATTAGTTGTGCGTAGCAAATCTCGACAATGAAATCTTGAAATGTGAAAATCTTGATAAATAATAAAAATGTGTGTTTGTTTTGAGATTTTGGTAAGATAGCATATCACTTTACGTCACATTAAAGTGTGATAATAATTGATAAGTAATAATTGATATTACCGGTATTTTTAGGTATGGATTGAGTTTGAAATTTGAAAAACGAAATTTAAATCCCAAATTCATATTGAGTGTGATCGCAAAGTTTTACGTTCATCCGGGTGCGTCCCAAGACAAAGCAGAACTTAAATACTCCCTCCGTCCCAAAACTACTTTCACATTTTCCTTATTTGGACGTCTCAACTCTTTTTTCACACACCTAAAAAAGAAACTTTTTACACTCACAAAAGTCAATAAAGTACATTTTTTTAGTTTATTATTTAACTTTACACTCACATATTTACTTTTCCTTAATTCGCGTGACCGGAACTACTATGAAAGCAGTTCCGACGGAGGGAGTATATGATTTTGCAACAGAAAAGTATATATACCTTCAATTTCTCCATATGGAAAGCAGGGTTGATGATCTTTCTATGTTTGGCCCACAAATCGTTCTCTAGGCTATTAACTCCACGAAACCTGACTAGTGGATTCGACGTCTGAATCTTATGGAACACAGAAAGCTTTGCAAACACCTCCTTAATCAATTCATTCTCTGTTATGATAATTATAGGTGTAGGGCCTCGCCAAAAAAATGACTCACTTCCTGCAGTACGTAAACAAAACTCATCATGTTTTTTTGGAGCATATATTACATGAAGTAATCTTGGGAGTGAAGAATATATTAACTCAACAAGAAATTAAACTGACGAGTAGGTATTGTATAAAAGTGGTTCACATCATAAATTACTTTTTAACCAGGGAAGTTAGCTCACCTGGTCACTAGACTTCTCACTTGAGTGAGTGACCTGGTTCGATTCTCTTTGGGAACGAATTAGGAGGGAGATATAAGGGTGGACTTGGAGATATTTTTGGGGTGTAAGGAGACTTGGTGAATTAACTAACTACTAACAATTAAGATTTATCGATAAAAAAAAAATATCATGAACTACTTTTTAATAAAAAAAAAAAATAAATTCATAAATATAAACAAGGTGGTTTATATCATGAAAATGATTTATATAATACTTTACGTAATCTTTGACTATAAACAACATCGATCCTTACCATATTTCTGTATGGTTTTAAGCTCCAAAGGAATGACTCGGGGTTTGATATCATCGTCAAGATGAATGGATTTGGAGGTGGCTTCCTCAAGTGCCTTGGACTCCTCTTTCAAATCGCCATGCAACAATTTGTAGGAATTGCCCTTGAGACCCTGATTCCTGAGGGATTTTTCCAGCTTCTTTGGAGTCAAATAAGCCCAATTCAGTGTTTTCCATATGAATGTTAAGAGCAGTAAACTAGCAGCAATTGTTTGGAATAACATTTCTATTCTATTCTTTCTTTCTTTCTTAATGGCTTAGATCTACTTTACCAACATGCCCAGCTTTATAGAGTCTTATTAATTAGGTGTGAACGCCATGTGTGGTCCATAGAAGTACTAATCTTAACAGTAGTATACAAATTGACGACTGCGATCCACTAACGGACAAAAGAAAAAAAACAAAAAATCAAAATTACACCGACACCTCACGATCCTGAGATGCAAAGACCCAATGGTTGTGGGGTTTTTTTTTTGGCATATTACATGCCACATGTACTATTATTATTAGTTAGTTATATTTTATTTAGATAGAATTTAAATTTTTTATTTTATATATATATATATTTTTTAAATATTATATATTAAAAATTTTAAAAAAAAATCACTATAAATAGACATCAATATTGATAGGGTTTTGAAATATAATTACTATTTTCTAACCAGGGGAGCTAGCTCACCTGGCCACCAGACTCCTCACTTGAGTGAATGAAGTGAATGACCTGGGTTCGATTCCCTTTGGGAACGAATTAGGAGGGAGATATAAGGGTGGACTTGAAGATATTCTTGGGGTGTAAGGAGACTTGGTGAACTAACTACTAACAACTAACATTTACAAATAAAAAATAATAATTACTAATTTCTCTCTTTTTCGAGCGAGCATTTGGAGTAAAGTTTTTTTGGTCCCATAACTTATTGTCTGCCGTTTTTTGTTCTAAAAAAATTGACTCTTCGATTTTGGTCCTGTAATGCTTTGAGTTTGTTCAATTTCAGACCTATTTTTACCGAAAAAGTGAAAATAATATAATTTTTTGTCATGCACGGAGCACATAGTAGTTGTGATTAGTATGAATTTTGCTTGAAATTTATGTGCTTTAATGATATGATTTTATTCGATTTCTTCCATTTGTTTGCATTAATTGGATTAATTGAGCTTAATTAAGAAAAAATAATTATTTATAAATTTTAGAAAAATTGAATTAGATTAATGAATTAATTGTTGAATTATTACTTAAAGTCAAACATTTGAGATTTTCTCAATTATTTATAAATTCTAGAAAAAATGAACTGATTAATGAATTAATTGTTGAATTATTACATAAAGTCAGACATTTGAGATTTTCTCAATTATTTATAAATTCTAGAAAAATTGAATTGGATTAATGAATGAATTGTTGAATTATTATTTAAAGTCAAACATTTGAGATTTTCTCAATTATTTATAAATTTTAGAAAAATCGAATTGGATTAATGAGTTAATTGTTAAATTATTACTTAAAGTTAAAGTCAAACATTTGAGAAATTGAGGAGAAAATGAATTAGACTAATTAAGTGGTCCATTTGATAAATCTTAGAGCACAACTTTTCATTTATTTCCTAAAAGTTGAAAAGCCCATTCTTGCTTTGTGTTGCTGCAGAGATAATCTTTGACCAAGTTTGCAGGATTGAAGACGTGGCCATTTCTTTACCACTCCACACATCAACTACCGCGTGAGCCACGCCGGAAACCGATTCCGCCGTCTACAACCTGCCACGGCCGCTGCTCCACCCCAATCGCTGAAGCAACAAAATCCCAGCCTCTCACACCGGAATCCATGGAAGCAAGCTGCAGCAGAGCTTCTGCCGTCGCACAGCACACCACCCATTGTCGGGAACCGAAACAGAGCAAGCCACGCCTTTACTCACCTCCACACCCAATTGCCGGAATCGAGCGCCTCAACCGCCGTCCACCGTCGCGGCAAAGCTCGCCTCACAGCCCACCAACCACCACACTACTGCAATCGCCCACACGCCGTCACCACTGGGAACCGCCTGAGCTTCTTATCGCTGTCCACAATTAAATCGAATCCCCTGTTCCTCATCCACGGCCAGAATCTCGCCGGAACCGACAACCACAGCCTCACTTCCTTTGCCATAGAAGCTGCCCCCAGCTCGAAGTTCGCCGCAAATGGAAGATAGAGAGAGGGAAAACACGCACTGCAATTTTCAAATTGAAGAACCCAACTAACTTGCTCTCGAAGCCCGTCGCCGCATCAATGGAAGAAGACGCCGGAAATTTGTCTCGCCCAAGCCTGAAGCCAACCAGCTCCGCCGAAGTCGCCGTCCGCGAGAAGACAGCCACCGCTCGAAGTTACTCAAAGAAATGTCGAAAATTGCTCTACATTCGAAGAGTTGTCAAATGAGAAAACGTTTTTATCAATAGCTTCTGGAAGTTTCGACAAGTCGGCAAATGGATAAGGAAAATATAAAAAAAGTGTCACACAGATTAAACACGTTTCATCTGTGATGCTGAACAAGGTTTGGGCACTCCAATTAAAAAAGCTCATTTGCTTATTTAATGTCCATTTGAGTTAAATGCAAAAGACTCATTTTGGATGAATAAAAAAAAGGGCAGCAGCCAAAGGCAGGAGAGACACACGCATACTAAGAAATATCTCTCAACTCCTCTTCACACATTCAACACATAGCTGGGGTTTTCTTTTCCGAGCATCACATCATTTTTTTTTAAACACCTATTTTTTTAAATATATACTCACCTCCATTCATCCATCATTTATCCATTTATATTAATATATATGGGTCCTACTCCTACAATTAACATATTTCATCTTATTTATATATTTAATTTATATAATTAAATCTATCTTGAATATTGATATTATTATTTAATAATATTAAAATAAATATAATAATTAATTATAAGATATTTAATAATTAAAAAATCCAAGTAAAATATTATATTAAATATTTAGAAATTTTAAAATTTAAATACAACATTCACATAAAAATATTACAAGATATTAAAACACTAAAAGAATATTAACACACATTTAATTCCATCTAATTTTATTTTATTATACATAAAATTTTAAAAATAAGTATATCATATATAAAAATAAAATAAGTTTTACTATAATAACAATATAAAATATTATTTACTAAAAATAAACAAATTAATTGAATCGACTAAAAAAATCTTTTGCCTAATATAATTAAATGTGAAAAGCTTATTAAAATATAAAATAATAAAAACTGACAAAATCTTTTTCTCTCCTCTATCTAAATGTTTGGATGAATTCACTCTCTCTCCAATTTAAACATATCCACAATAGTTTGGATGAATGCATTCATTCATCCATTAATTAAATGGACTTTTAAATGGCCCACTGTGGAGCTCTTAGTTAATTTCCTTTGGGTTGAAGCTTTGTTGGAGAACATATAGGTGATTTCTATTCTTTTATTTAAAATTTGTTGGTTTGTTTTTAATGTTAATGGATTATTATTTTTATCTTGTTATTAATTTATTTATGTTTAATACTAAGATTGTTGGTTATATTTTTAGTGTTTGGGTGTTTGGAATTATGTGGGTATTAGTTAGTAGATTGATTTGTGAATTTATTCTAATTGAAGGTTGAATGATTAGTTTAATGAAGTTTGTTTGATCAATTGTTTATTGGGCTTTTTTAATTTATATGTGTAAATTGTTTGTTGCAACGAGAGTTGGATAGACACGTTTAGTTCATATGGTGTGAGTTCGATTTTGTGATTGAGTTAATAATGGATTATCGCAACGAGAGTTTGGTAATTTCATTAGAAAATCCATTAATCTACATTAATTGCTTGAAGTAATCTTTAGGTAATTAGTGAGGGGACAAAAGTTGGGGTACCTTAGTATACAAGTGAAAAAGCACGCTAGGATTTTTCTTAGACTTGTGTAATTACCCGGGTGGGAAAGAGTAAATTATTTCTATAACAATCTGCATACTTGATTGACACATTACTCCTAGGCTTATCCAGTACAGTTTAATATGTAATTTTTCGTGGTTGCTCCTATCTTTGACCAACAAAAAGAATAAATAAATTTGTTGAACCATTAATTGATTACCCCGTAATGAAGAACACCCGGACATACTTTTCTCGTATTTGTTATCTTTGTTGATTTGTTTATTTGTTTGCTATTTTAGTGTCTTGTTTAGTGAAATTTTTAGTTCTAGTTTAATTTATTTGTTCTTTTAAGATTTAATACTTTATTCTTATATTATAATATTATATTTTATATTAAATACAAATAATTTAAAGAAAAGCGTTTTTTGTTGTTATTACTAAACAATAATATGATACCACCTGCCCTAGTTTCTTATATACCATTCTTTTTTCTTTTCTTTTTTTGTCAATTTTTTTACTTTTAAGATATTTCCATAGTAAGTTTATCAATAGTTATTTTTATTTAAAGGCCATATCAATATATATAATTTGCACACAAGTTGTTTCACACTATTGCTACTTGTGTAAAATAAAATCTTAAATCTTAATTCACATAATATATGCTTTTCCGTACGATAAACCATTAAAAGAAAAAAATAATACATATATTATGATGTACCATATAATTGTGGACATCATGGCCACTGAACCGTTTTAATTATAATCAGTCACGAGTGGACCCGACTACGGATCAACGTCCACTTCCACTACTTAAAACATAGTATGTGAGGGAAGAGACATTTGGAATGTACGATGATACTCTCTTGTTCCAAAACTATTCTCAAAATTTGAAAGTTTCAATTTTATTTTTACATATTTTAAAAAAATATTACACTAAAAAAATTAATAAAATATATTATTTTTATTTTATTATTTAATTTTACACTTAAACACTCATTTTTACCATTATAAAAATAGTCTTAAAATAAAAAGTACTATTATTTAATTGATGATATTATTTAATACAAGTTAGAAATTACTATGGAACCGTGGTCGAACAAATGAGAAGTTTGAGCCAAAGGGGGCATGGAAAAGTCCACCCAAGGAAAAATCAAAGTCTTGTTTACCATGAAAGCAAAACAGAGCACGGAAAATCATTTATTCTTGTATAAATAATCTTTGATTGTTGTAATCCTTGTGTAGAATGTAATGGAGCTACAGTCCAAAGCCCATTGGCGATTTCTTGCGGTGTTATAGCTTTAATAAGTTTGTGGAAATTGTTGAGTTGGGCCTGGTTTGCGCCAAAAGAAATACCTCAGGAAACAGGGCTTCGATGGAAACTCTTACACATGTCTTGTTGGTGACTTGGCAGAAATTGTTAAGATGAAAGAAGCTTTGTCCAAACCCATGAATTTCTCCAATGATATTGTAACTCGGATCATGTCCTTTGTCCACAAAATCAACACCAACTATGGTATCTGTGTGTTCCTAATACTTTTTTTTATGTTATTGCGCAAGAAAGTGTGATTGGATGGATGTCTTTTTAAGTTCAATATTTCGATTGCAAACTCTGCTCCAACCTAACGTGTAATTGACTGTTGGAATACTTGGGTTTGGGTATGCTTGTTTTTAGATTTAGGTGCGTCTATCGCTTTGAAATTCTGAAATATGAAAAATCTTGATAAAAAGTAAAAATGTGTTTGTTTTGAAATTTTGGTAGGATAGGATATTATTAACCGAATTTTGAATTCCAAATCCACATGGAGAGTGATTGCAGAGTCATACATCCATGCGGATGAATCCCAAAATAAACATACCCTTATTGGTTTAGGGCTTATTATCAAGCCTAAGGTAGATTTTGGTGGATTTTATGAATGGTATTAAGTTTATCTGAATTTTGTATATATTTGGGAGTGTGAAAATATTGCAATAGAAGATAAAACAGCAGTTGTGAATTGTGATCAAAGTTCTCATGTGTTGATCAAATGATCAATATGTTTGTTTTATTTGTTAATTTCCAAAAGTGTATATGTTATGACATGGAGCTGATGCTGAATTTCTAGGTGAGAAATGTTTTTTGTGGCTTGGGCGTTCACCTGCGGTATTTATCTCTGACCCCGAGAAAATACGAGAGATTTTGGCCAAAAGTAACGTTTTTCTCAAGTCTGAAAACCTCATAGGAGAAATGTTGGCAAAAGGATTGATAAATCACAATGATGATAAATGGGCTAAGCATAGAAGGCTGATCAGCCCTGCTTTCCAGCTACACAAAGTAAAGGTAAACTTTAGCTTCTTGTCCCTCTGGCTCATAATAAGTGTTGTTTTAGAGGAGTAGAAATCATAATTATCCCGTTGATGCAGCTTATGCTTCCATCATTTTATTTGAGTTGTTGTGAAATGTTGAGAAAATGGGAAGAGATAGCGCGGAGTGAAGGATCGACGTTTGAATTGAATGTGTTGCCGCATCTTGAAACCTTAACGAGCGATGCAATTTCCCGTACTGCATTTGGGAGTAGCTATGTAGAAGGAAGAAAGATTTTTGAACTTCAAAAAGAACTAGCCACCCTTGTCCTACAAGCGTCTCTCCTGTTTTTCATCCCCGGATTAAGGTTATTGTTTGCTCTCATATGGCAAGGGTTCGCCTTTCGTTCTTGATTTGATTATGTGTTTTGATTTCAGGTTCTTGCCAACGAAAAAGAATAGGAGGATGAAGCACATTCGGAAGGAAGTGGAATTGTTGGTGCTTGGAATGATCGGAGAGAGATCAAAGAAAATCGAAGCAGGGGAACCTAGTACCAATAACCTACTTGATATACTACTAGAATCAAATTTTAAGGAAATGCAGCAAAATGGAAATAAGTTTGGTATGAGCATGGAGGATGTCGTTGAAGAGTGCAAGCTTTTCTATATTGCTGGGCAAGAGACTACCTCGTCTTTGCTTGTCTGGACGATGATTTTGTTGAGTAAGCATTTAGATTGGCAGGCTCGTGCACGAGAGGAAGTTAACGAAGCTTTTGGTGGTGGAGAACCTGATTTTGAAGTGCTAAATCGCCTAAATATCGTAAGCCTTTCATTTCTAAAGGAAAATTGGTTTCTTTAGTCCTCTGGGCATGTTTGGTTTAAAAAATAAAATTATCTATCCTTACTTTTACTCTTTAATGCATGTATATATATTGCAGGTAAACATGATTTTGCACGAGGTTTTGAGGTTATATCCTCCGGTATTCATGCTAGATCGAACCATCCGTAAAGAAACAAAACTAGGAAACATAACTCTTCCAGCTGGAGTGATGTTGATAATGCCTACAATCCTATTGCACCATGACCCCAAAATATGGGGCGACGAGGCAGAGGAGTTCAATCCCGAGCGATTTAGTGAGGGAGTGTCGAGGGACGTGCAGCTGTCGTATCTTCCATTTGGGTCGGGAACTCGGGTTTGCATAGGCCAGAAGTTTGCTATGCTGGAAGCCAAAATGGCTCTGGCAATGATTTTACGACATTATTCTTTCGAGCTTTCTTCGTCGTATTCGCATGCTCCCCATGGAGTCGTAACCCTCCAACCTCAACACGGTGCACACTTAATTTTGCACAAATTATAGGTTTGGTCTAATTGATTCCTCTTCTGTTGAGAAGGATGATTTTGTTATATATATGAATACGGATGTGTATATGTATAATGTTTTCATTTTGAGTAGCTTCCATGTCGACGCCAGTTCTAGCACATATATGATGTTTGAATCCATCAACTTGTATATGATCATATCCAGACTTGAAATTTCATTACATTTTTCTCTCAAAAGAAGTTTGTACATATGTCGTCTAGACATAAGTAGAAAGATATCGTTTAGGATTATTTGACAAAGCTTATAAGTTGTTTAAAAGTTATAAACTCTCATAGATACTAGAACGTTCGGTAAAATCAGTTCATAAGATCTTAAAATAAGTTCCTTATATATTATATACTGCAAAATAATAAGTTGTGATAACTTAACTTGTTTTTCTCACCACCTCCACCCTCACCCACTTGCCTCGTCCCGGACCATGCCACCAGTCTTCAACCTTTACCTCAACATAAAAAATAAAAAAATATTTATGTTCTATTCAAATTAAAATTTAAAAAAAGTATGATAAATTATCAAAAAGAATTATAAGTTGTATTAGTTAAATACTTTAATAATTTATAAGCTAATTAAAAATAACATCTTATAAGCTCTTAAAACAACTCGACTCAATCCAACCTAAAAGAAAATGTTAATTTCTCACTCTTCCACATATGCTACCAATAATTCAATATATATACAACTTATAATTCAATTCAACTTTATTTTTTTTTATACTCACATCTATAACCCAACACAAATAATTCTTAGTATTTTATTATTAAGTAATTATATATAATTTTTTATTAATATTTATTATATTTAAAATGCGTAAAAAAATATATAAACTAATTTATAGAGAATTAAAAAAATATGAGTTTTAATAAAAGAATTTAAATACATATTATTCATGACAATTTTTTTTACATAAATAAAAAAAAAATTTATAATAGGTTGGATAGTCATCTGAGTTCAGAAAAGATTGAAATTTGGATACATCTGAGATTTTAAAAAATAATCAGAATGATAAGAAATGAAAGGAAAAAAAAATACAAGAAAAAATATCAAATTGTATTTTAAAATATATCAATATGATGTCTATTTATAGAGAATTGCAAAATAAGAATTTTAATAAAATAATTTGTTACTTTTTAAAATTACATATTATTCACAATATTTACAAAATACATTTTATCTATATAAAGTTTAACTAACAAATCAAATAATTACACATCTCAATTTGATTGGACAACCAAAGTTTTTTTTTTTGCCAACCGGTTGCAAAATCATACCGATGGTGATAGTCTTAGTCACTAGATTTTTGGTAGTGCACTTTGATCGTGGATGGTATCATTTATGGAGATTCAAATGATCACTAGAAAAACTCCTTTCCTTTTCTTTTAATCAATTGGCCTTTGATTTTATAAGGGAAAATTATAAAATTGTCATGAAATTGATATTAATTATAAATTAATTTTGTAAAATAAAAATAATTATGTGCAGAAAAAATTTATACTAATATACAAATATTGTGAACCAATTAATAAATATAGTTATTTTTTAAACTAATATACAAATACCATTTTATAATCATTCTCAAAGTAAAAAATTAAAAGAAAGAAAATGTATTGCAGCTCATCCAAAAAAAAAAAATTGATTAGCTCACAGAAAATAATATATTATAAAAGATTGATTGAAGAGTGGACCTTCCAGCGTTATTAATTAATTAATTATTACATGATTCATTCACCTCCATGGTCAGTAATTATATAATTGTATAAGTTAGATTGTAATATAGAAGCACATGCCCCATCAAGTCGTTGTAGTATAGTGGTGAGTATTCCCGCCTGTCACGCGGGTGACCCGGGTTCGATCCCCGGCAACGGCGATTTTTGTTTTGTTTTTTTAGTTTGAGTTTGAATTATTTTTTAAGAAATAAATTTATTATTAGAAATTTGAATAAATTTAATTCATAAATAATAAATGAATCGAACTTCAAAAGCCTAATAAATCAAATTGGGTCTTCAAAGTCAAATTCGTCATATTGGCCCTTGCAACCACTGCCTATTCCAGAACGGGTGTGGGAAGATGTGAGTATGGACTTCATCACTGGGCTGCCTCGTTCTCAAAATTTGGACGTTATCTTGCTGGTTGTGGATCGGTTGTCGAAGGCTACCCATTTTATTGGCCTTTTGCACTCTTTCATAGCCCGAGGAATGGCTATTGCTTTTGCAAGGGAAGTAGTTCGGCTCCATGGTGTACCTCGATCCATTGTATCGGATCGTGATCCAGTGTTCCTTAGTTTGTTCTGGCAAGAGTTATTCAAGGCCATTGGAACACATTTACGTAAGAGTTCATCTTATCTTCCCGAGACCGATGGCCAGTCCGAAGTGATGAATCGCTGTTTGGAGACCTACTTGAGATGTTTTGTCTCCACACATCCAAAAAATTGGGCGCAATGGTTGTCGTGGGTGGAGTATTGTTTCACGAGTTTCCACTCCGCTACGGGGTGTACACCTTTTGAGGCTGTTTACGGGCGCAAACCACCAGTTTTGTCGCAGTTTTTACCTGGGGAAATTCATGTTAAGGCTGTCTTAGATGATTTGATGGAAAGAGACGAGATTTTGCAGCAGCTGCGTATTCATCTTGAACGTGCTCAACAACGCATGACTCGTGAGTCGAACAAACACCGTCGTGATGTTGTCTATGAGGTGGGTGATCAAGTCTTCTTGAAATTTCGACCTTATCGTCAGTTGTCTTTGTTCAAGAAGCTCAATGTGAAGTTGGCTCCCCGATATTTTGGTCTCTTTGTTATTTCGCATCGAATTGGTCGGGCTGCTTACCGACTGGTTTTGCCTTAAGGATGTCGTCTTCATCCTGTTTTTCATGTATCTTAGTTGAAGGCCACAATTGGGGATCATGTGGCGGATCTCAATCTACCCTTAGATATTACAGATGAGGTTGCCCTCTTTATGCCTTCTCAGGTACTTCAGGCTAGATAGATTTGGCGTGGAGATCAGTGTGTTTCTCAACTCTTGGTGGCTTGGGCTGATCGTCCGCAGGAAGAGGCGGCATGGGTGGACGAGGAGTTGTTTCGTGCTCAGTTCCCTGAATTTAACCTTGAGGGCAAGACTGTTCTCGAGGGGGAGGGAATTGTTACATATAAAAGACGTGCTAACATAAAGAAGTAATTGAATTAGTGGATCTAATTATATTAATTTAATATTATTAGTTTCAGTTTGATTAGTGGGCCCATGGGCCTAGGTTTTATATTTAAACTGCATTGCTAGTGTTGAACCGTCACTTTTGAAAGAGATTAATTATTCAGCCAAGTTTGGCGTGGGACGAGTTCATCTCTTAAGTTCTGTTTATCTTCTGTTTTGATATAATCAACTCCTTAACTCTAACAATGCCTAATAAATCTAATTGGTCCTCTAAAGTCTAATTAAATATTTTGGGTCTCTAAAATTCAATTAATTATATTGGATTTTTAAAGTCCAAGATATCGAATTCGATCTTTAAAAAGCCCAAAAAAATCAAAATCTTCACAGATATTCTTGAAGATCGTCAACTCTGACATCTTGTGAGAATATTCCTCAAATCATATCTTCCGGCTCATCAAATCTGACTTGTAAATCTAATATCTTACAAGTTACACCTATAAATAGAGTCTCATTTTAGTCATTTTAGACACAACAACATCAAGAAGATCAGAGTTTGGAGAGAAGCAGCAAGATCCAAGACTCCGGGAATCCTTGAAGATTCAAAGGCGTTCTTCGCGGCTTCAAGAGCATTCTTCAAGTGTTTCACCAACAAATGTGTTTTGATCCGAAATTATAGTGTGAAACCTCCGATCGGCGTGCTTCATCAACTTCAGCATTTGATTCGAAAAACACGGCACCAAATCCCTCCAATCAACGTTCATCCACAAGTCTTCAACGATAACAACAATATTCATCTACAACGACCCCCCAAAAGGTATCCAAAGGTGAACACTCAATAAAGTCTTCCCAAAAAGACAATATTAATTTGAAATAAGGCTCAACACTTTCAAATTAATACCAACTTTAATACCAAATTTGGACCAACTTCGATAAATCAACAAAGTCTTTCTACAGGCACCGTTAATTCGAAGTAAAGTTCAACACCCTCAAATTAACATCTAATCCCGATAAATTAACAAGTCTTTCTATAGGCACCATTAATTCGAAATAAAATTTAACGCCCTCGAATTAACTTCCAACCCTGACAAATAAAAAAAGTCCTTTCAAAGGCAATATTAATTTGAAACAAGGCTCAACGCCCTCAAATTAATATCAACTTCGCATCAACTTCCGACCAACTCCAACAAATCAACGAAGTCTTTCCAAAGGTAATATTAAATTTGAAACAAGACTCAATGCCCTCAAATATCAACTTCAACATTAAATTCGGACCAACTATGATAAATCAACAAAGTTCTTCCACAAGGCAGCTTTAATTTGAAACAAGGCTTAATGCCCTTGAATTAATGTCCAACTCCAAAGTCAACTCTGGAGCAGCTCCGAAAAACTCGCAAATCAAGTCAAGACTCGAAGAGAAGAATCAGATGATCCATTAGAGATTGGCCCCGAAACAATCACTCAATTTTATTCAAAAATATTCTTTCTAATTTACTTTTCACATTATTAATAAATTAATATTTGTGAAAAAATTATAGGTTGCAATTACATATTAAAAATTAATCAAATTCAATATTTATCAAAAATTTAAATACAACTAATTCATACATAAATATATGAATTTGAAAATTGAATAGGCACACTAATTATATAAACCTAAGCCAAATATGTATTCTTTTATCTTTAAAGTCCAACAAAATAATTGAGGTTTTAAAGTCTATTAAATTAAATAAGATCCCTAAGGTCTGATGAATCAAGTCACACTTCCAAAGCCCGACAAATCAAATCGGGTTACTAAAGTTTGTTGTAACATTTGGGTTTGTAAAATCATATCAAATCTCTATAGGTCCATGTTAAATACAGCCACAGATGTTTAAAGTGCACACACTAGTTGAGTATACTCATCTAATGTTGAGTACACAACATAAAATTTTCACAAATTACCCCCATTTTTCAAAATCGTGCACTCACCCACTTTCCATTGTCTAAAATTTTGATAAAGCTAGTCGGGAAGAGGAATGATGATTTGGTGAAGTGGAGATTAGGGTTGCATGTGCGCGTGGTGGCAATGAAGGGCGATAGCGATGGGAAGGAGGCGGCACACTGGTGCAGCGCTACTCTTCACGGGTCCATGAACATCGATGTGTGTTCTCCTTCACACTGCTTTTCCACAGCAAAGATGTCACGAATGATGGCGACACAACAGCAGCGCTGCTACAGATCCTTCATGGCACGATCTCGCGCGACACACAGTCGACGGTCTCCAAAATCATGTGCTCCGTTGGAATGGCGAATAAGGATGGTGGTTGAGCCAACAGAGGTAAGTGGTTAATTACTTCTTCCGAGTCTTCAATTTTCGCTAGCTTCGACAGTACTGAATTTGGTGGCAGATCGATTAACAGGGACAACTTCAAGTGGATAAACAACTTCGGTGATATTGGCACAACATTGGTGAATATTGGGTGGGTGACTTAACTTTAACGGCCGCACCTTGATTGTCAACCCTAAATTTGTGGATAGTTTGTAATTGGGGATCAACTATGAAGAAGAATCAAACAATGGAAGTTGGTGCATTTAATTTGGTTAATCATAAAAGGTATAGTGGCCATTTTATATAATATTATATATAATTATGTCTTTATGTGTGTGTATTTCAAATACTTGTGGGTGAATATAACTATATCCTTATAAATCAAAACAACCTTCCAACGCCCAACAAGTCAAATCAAGTTCAATCTTGATCCTAGAAGTCCATCAATGTGACTACCTGATAAATCAAATCATGGAAGCCCGATAAATCTTTCACATAACTATTTCTCTACAGTTCATCAAATCATGTTCATCTCGCATAGGATTTTACCTATAAATATGGTCTAATTCTAGTCATTTGAAAACACAAAAAACATTGGATTTATAGTTCTAGATATCATATTCAGTGATTCAAAGTCATTTTTTTTTAGTTTTTTGCAAGTATTCTCCACGCTCAAGTTTCTTCATCAATAGTGGTATTTTTTTTCAATTGGTGCTCAAGATTTGTGTTTCTCTCTGATTGATATTTCTCTATCGAAGTTCTTCAAATCTCTGCAATAGCTCTCCAAGGTCTTTATCAACGACGAAGTTTGAGATTAATGTGCTCAACTCCTCTAATTGGTGTTTCTTCCGACTAGCTCTTGAGATTCACGAAGTTCAAACAACTAATCAAAGTCAACTGCTAAGAAAATAACTGATATTGTAATCAAAAGTCATATTTGATAAAAAAAAAACATCTTTATAATTCATATTATCTTTATTAATATTTAAACACGCAATTTGTGTTTATACATACCATGTACATATACCCGTTCTGACTTACTAAATGTGAGTTGGATAATTATCAATTTAATTGTTAGCACCTCATTTAGTCATGTAATTGTTAGCACCTCAATTAGTCTTCAGTTTCAAAATATTTGTAGATTCATAAAATAAAAGTAAAACGTAAGTATTCCAATCTCATCCAATATATACATATATATGTATATATTTTTGTTGCAGAGTGAGCTTTTGGTTAGTTATGTATATTGTTTTAATGATTATTACAAAAATAAACAAATTAACACGTTAGCCATCCTTTTCATCAAAGTTGTTGTAGTATAGTGGTGAGTATTCTTGCTTGTCATGCGAGTGACCCATGTTTGATTCCTGGCAATGATGTTTTTTTCTCAAATTTTTTTTAATTTTTTTTGGAGGAATCTTATCTTTAAGGTTGATTTACATATAGGTTCAAAAAAGTCACTATATTTATAAATAGGTATTGTGCAAAGTTCATATGCTTTACAATTGAATTAATCTATCAATAAAATCATTAAATAATTCTTTAATCAACAAATTTTTTTTAAATTTTTTTTGAGGAATCTTATCTTTAAGGTTGATTTACATATAATTTTAAAAAAATCACTATATTTACAAATATGTGTTGTACAGAAAAAAAATTTGTTTTTGTGTAGAAAAAAAATATGCTTCTGTGCAAATATATATTATGAACCTATTTATAAATATAGTAATTTTTCGAACTTATATGTAAATCACCCTATCTTTAAATCAATATTATTAAGGAACCACTTCGAAGTTGTTTTGCCAACACAAGTGACGGTTGCCGATCACTTTTACTTGATAAATATGAGCATGGGTGTGTTTGCAATAAATTATGTATTTTGAGATATGATTTAATTTAGTGATTGCGAGAATAATTATTTAATAGTGAAAATGATAGGTGTTTCTCATTTTTATTAAAAGTGGATGTTGAGTGTTTGATAAATTTTTGAATAGAATAGAATATTATTGAAATGTTATAAACTAATAGAAGCATACTCTTCTGAGCTTTTAAATTATAGATTTAAGTGATTAATTCAAGTAGAAATACTCATATACAATCACTTTTAAGTTGTAAGAATTCCTTCCAAACACACCCTATAAAAAAATATCAATTTTTTAATAAATGAGTAATATATTTTATATAAGTCTCATAACAAGAGACAGTAAGACTTACTCATTTATTAACTAATATTTTAAACGTTTAAATTTTTATTAAGAAACCACTTGATAATCAAACACTAGTCACTACCCACTCTTTTATTTTCCCATAAGATCCATTTAAACCACTTCTTTAAACTAGCAGTAGTTTGCAAACACCCCTTCATCAAAGTTATATGTTGATTGATGGAGTACATGTACTACATCGGCATGTTAGAAAGGAATATGAATAAATAAATCATACTACATGAGAAAATACAAACAATAATTGAATTGGAATAAAATTATGTGATATGAATTCACTTAATGCTTGATTTTTCAATGCTGATAGTTGAAAAAATCGAATTTACATTAACTAAGGAAATGCTATTGCTTGGCATTAAAATTCTTTAATGATAATAAAATTAAGAATAAATGTATAATAATTATAGTAGTCAGCGAGGATAATAGATATACACAATATTATTGTATCTCCTATATAAAATAATTATTACTCTTCTCTCATCTTATAGTCATCCTCCTCAATCAATCCCCCATGCCACAACCAATAATTTTCTTTTTTCTCATTTTTTTTCTAAAATTGGTGCACAACACTAATGATGTAACCACCATGAATATAAATACTCATCTATCATAAAAATGGATAAAGAAGAAAAATGAAATTTCATTTCCACTATTATTGAAAAATTTGAAACAAACGTCTCTTCAGTTACTCAATCAAATTACACAAAAAGTAAAGTATACAGAAATCAAACTTTTAAAGCAACAATCGGAGTTTAAAAAAAGATTACAGTACAGGGGAGTCGAATATCAATAAGAATACGAACATATTCTCAATCTTGAAATGTTTTCTTCATTCAGGCCTTCTAATAATTTTGGTGAGGAAACTTTATGTATAAAAAATCAACTCGAACACCACTACGTGAACATTGTTCATACAAGGCAAGGAAACCCATCAGAAAACGCACACTAGTGGTGAAAAGCCATCGAAATGCTTGCTCAAAACATCCAGTTTCCTTCCCAGAATTGAGCCACCGATGCATGGTCTGTTGGAAAAGTCGATGCTCAATTCCCAGAACAAAAATAGCATGCCTACAAAGCCAGATATTTCACAGTTTTGAGTGATTTAAAGGCGAAAATGTGGATGTTATGCTCAAAAACAGCAACCTATTTTTAAATTAGTAAGCTTACTCAATATTTATCAATATGGATGCAAAGTTGAGTTTTAAGGGCTATCTTCTTCGTCAATCTCATCAAGGATAACATATTTCGAAGCTGCCCCATCTGTTGATGGCTCAGAGGAGATCTCTCCCTTGTGTAACTTATTGTACCTGACGGGCAAAAGAATTTAGTATGAGGACTATCATGCTTGCATACTAAATCTAGCTGTCTTAAATAGAATATTAACTTTAATTCAACCTCCATAAATCAAGTAAAAAAATCAAGCAAGCAACAAACTTTGGAGAAGCAATTTATTTAGAGCAAATATACTTGACTGAGTTTAAGAGTTAAGATAATGGGCTACAATAGGATATTGGAAAATAGAAAGGTAAAATTTTTGTCGAAGGCAGGGAGTTTCAATTGACTTACTTGTACCAGTTGAATAAACTGACACCAAACATTATTGTCAGAAGGCCAACACCTTTAAGCCAGGTGAATTCGTCATGGAAATACAACACAGCCACCTGAAAATATATCAAAGACTCTTGATCAGTTCAAGAGATAAGACTGTTTTTAACACATAACAGGGATTAGCGAGAATACAGAAAGATAATTCTTGTGTTCTTTTCTTGGGTCTACTTCTTTCAAATCAAACTTTTATGTTTTTCTCAGCATGATTGGAGATTAACTTCCTTACCAAAATAGTAACAGCTTCCTTCACAACCCCTGCTATTGTTACTGTTACAGCACTAGTAACCGAAACAAGAATATATTCCGTCAATACCTGCAATAACACCAAGATGTCAAGCTTCTCTTGGAGAAATTAAACTAAAAGATTCGCGAATGCAAAACATGATCAATGAAAGCATAGTTTATAACTAGCTCCTTCTACTCTTATTTGAAACATAATGAAGAGCATTGGAAAAGAGATCCTGTAGCCATCACCAAGTACGTAAGAAAACAGGTTTTTTCCTTTTTTAAGCAAGGTATTTCAAAAAAATTAGTAATTGATTGGAGAATTTCAGTTGAATACTATAGAGAAGGGAAAAAAGGGTTAGGAGGGAAACCAGAAACACTGGGCATTTACCACATATCTCATATTCAATGTATTGAATTTAGCAATTTTTACCATGAAGAAAGCCAGAGTCCCGCCGAAAAACATCAGCAAACAACTTCTCACAATATGCCATGAGCTGTTAAAGTAATCAGACTGTCTGAACTCATGCCATGGATCAAATATCAAGGAACCAATAGCAGTTGCAATTGCCATAACTGGGGTAACGTAGCTCATCAAAGTAAGTGGATTCTTAAGACCTAGCAAAAGGACAAAAGTGTCACTATCAAGACATGATTAAAAAAAAGATCTGATACATTTGAATGAGATACATTCAGGCTCAAGGATAAATCATCAATAGTGTTATAAAACTCTTGATGAAGCATTTTGATTCAACATTAGCTTGGATTTGCATATAGCTTATGCTCATTTAGTGTTCAAAAGACATGTCAAACAGATTTTACTATTGATTTAATTATAGTTGAGCATAATTAAGATGGAAGAAAGCATTTTCAATCAATAATAAAAATGCTTGGCCTGTAAGACCACTTTCAGACTCCATAGATGCAGCAAAATCTAAGTATGCTTCTCTAGGTTACGCAGCAATTATTCCATTCTATTGGAAGGTTTTTGCCAAAATCAAGACTCAGTTGACCAGTTTTACATAGCTAAAGCAACGAGGACAAATTGTTAGATATACAATACAAATTTTTTTTTTGCAGTCATTGCTAAAAAGAACAGCTTGTCATTGCATCTATAATGATAAAAACTTGGCAAAAGATAGGGTATGGCTCAGACAAAGATAGGCTAGTTTTGTTATAGGATCTGAATACAAGTAATAAAGAAGAGGATGCTTACACTAGCTTGTGATCACATATGAAGAAAAGAATTCTTAAAAAAAAAAATCACATCTACGAATCCTTGAGCATTTTTCCCATTGTTATAATACAGAAATGATTAAGATAAAAACAAAACATGTCGGATGAGTTGTCAGACAATTACATAAGGATACGGTAGAGGACCATACACATAATGTTTCAATACAATGGATTTCAAAATTAAGTAAAGTACTTCATACTCGCCTTTCTTAGAGAAAAATAAAGATGGTCAGTTATAGTAGTTGCTAGAGTAGTAAATTTTATCACACCCATTTCACATTCTAACATTAGCCTCAATATTGATTTAAGCAGATCTTCAACAGCAACAATAACCTAAAATATTTGGTCATAACCTAAGGCCCAAAGAGATGTCCACACATGGGCCTTTGATGCACATGGCTCGTAGGAACTCCTGAACCCGTACAATTCAAACGACTAACCTAAGTTGCCCAAAAGGAATATAAAACCCTCTTATGAGCCAACTAAAAACTTCCTTCAAGAATCTACATTAACCCTTACAACATTCGGAGTAGGCTCTCCAGTAAAAATAAGGTTGATTTACATATAGATTAAAAAAAGTCACTACATATACAAATAGGTTAATAATATTTGCACAGAAGCACTTTTTTTTTCTGCACAACACCTATTTGTAAATATAGTGACTTTTTTGAACTTATATGTAAATCACCCTATAATGTAAAGTAACTTGCTACAAAGGACAAAGCATAATAACTATGAACCAACTCTGAGCCTAATCTTCAAACATTAACATATGAATTAGCCCTTGGGAGTACAGTGGAAGAAAGGTTATAGAATGGGCTCTAAAAGATATTGATATTAGTTTATTATTATCAAGATAGGCAGGATGAGAAATTGAGAATTCACAAGTGCTGTAATTTCACCACATATATTTTCTAAAAATTGAGAACTTAATGATTCAGATAAACCTAAAGTAACATACTGCAGTAATTCATGCATTTCAATAACTACATGACTTGCTATAAATGTCGTGCTGAAGCATGAATTATTGATACACATACCATAAGTTTCTTTCTTCATGCCGGATTTGATATCAGCAATACGAATAATCGAGAGGCAAAAGCAAAAAACAAAGGTGTGAGAGCAAATACAGATAATCAAATTTGAAACAGAAAAAAAAAAGAATCAGATCAAAAACCAGAACTGAAATAATATGAGTCTGTGTAATACTTATACCTGGAGAAGAATTTGTGTCATTGTCCACCGGAACCCGGACATGACAGCAGCAAGCATAACAAATATGAAACCCCAAAACTCAAACTCTGCCTCTTTCGCAACTGCATTACATATCAAAGTGGTTAGGCACAAGTAAATAAGATGCACTTATTAAGGCTAAATGTATCTTGATACTAATACTTAAGGTATGTTTTTAAACTCTACTCACTTTTAAAAAGTGATATTAATTGATTTTTGCAGTTACTTGTCAAAAAAAAGATTTTGTAGTAAAATTAAAAGTGTTGAATGTTTGAAAATAAAATTATTTTGGATTAAGTTGAGAAAGTAATGTGTTTACAAAAAAATCACTTTTATTAATAGTGGGATAGTTATTTGCAAGGGTAGTTATCCTAGAATGGATTCTAGAGAATCCAAAAGCAAGGTTTTACCCACTTTTCCAATATAGATTCTAGGTTCTTAATCTAGTGATTGCAAACAATGCAAAATTTTTTTTTTTTTTTTTAATATAATTTTACTTGCTTTGTAGAGTTTGCAAACAATACCTTAGAGACACTGTTTAAGTGATATATTATTTTTTTTCGGAAGGTTGGTAATACTGTAATAGCTGTTGGTTAAATTTCATTTTTTCTTTAAAAGTTAGGAAATTTTAGATGGAGACTCAGTCAAGGCCTAGAATTTTCACAGGGATTGAGAGCCGAAATTGGCACCGGCCAGGCGGCCAACAATTATCTAGAAGTAAAAATAATAAAAATTATATTTTTCAACGCAATTATCAAGTATAAATTCAGTTTCTGATATATTAAATTTGTGGAAGTATTATGCAGGACAAATTCTGAACTATCATTTAAAGCACAGAGACATACTCAAACATGGGCATGTCCAAAGGTAAAACCAGTGAAAAGCTGTAGTCGTAAGCTTCTGTCTGTACTTCGTTGATTGACAAATTGGAATAAACGTGAACAAATGACAGAAAACGTCATCCATATCCTAAATGAGTGTGGGTGTGTACTATAGTTTTTTTTTAAAAAGTGTTAGTATCCATGTCCCACCATGCATTTGGAGGATATTCCTAAATTGGCCAAGATCTTCATGTCAAGACATAAAATTTCAGAATACGAATAAGCATATTTAAATTTCTTACCAGTTAATAGTATCCCCACAGAAATGACTGTCATAATGCCAAGCAGCTTAACACTGGGTGACTCCAATCTTTGAAAAGAAGTATTTTTCCAAGTCAAAAGCCAGATCAAAGAATTAACGTTGTATGCATTTTAAACACAAGAGTCAAATACAAGAAAATAAAATTTCATCTCATGATTAATTCTAAAATAACATGTAAAACTCTGAAATATAGCAGTACTTTAAACGAAAGCAAAGTACAAGGATTTCTCATGCTCCTTTACTACATTAGGCTTCGTCTATCTCTGGTTCCGGCTTGTTCAACAGAAACAGTTGAAACATTCCAGTCAAATCCTATATTTTGAACTAAAAAGGCTACAGATATCCTGGTCTAATTTACATTATCAGCATGCCTTACTCACCATTGATGTTTTTACAAGTCTCTTTCTTCCATCTTTTATCTGACCAAAGATCTATTTTAGTTTGAAATTAGACATTTCGCATTTCGGATTCTTTTATCACACAAAAGTATATACATTCCTTTAACGTGAAAAGCATACATGCATTCGTAGATTTCCCAAAGATTTTCTAACTGATATTCTCAATGCAAGTTGAGTTTTCCATTGAGAAGAAATTTGGATATTCCAGTGATCTACTTTAACCAAAATTACAAGTCAATACATAAGAGTAATGCTGTATTGTAAATGACAGGAGGAAGAATAACTGTCAGACGCATTTAGGGCAAAGGCATGATCATATGTAAAACTTGTTGAATGAGCAGCTTTAAGTAAAGTTCAGCTAAAAATTCATAATTAACCTTATAAACTACGTAGATTGATATCCTCAATACATACTCCCTCCGTCCCAATATTACTTTCAAACTTTTCTTTTTTGACTGTCCCAACATTACTTTCACACCCAAAAAAAAGAAATTACTCAAACTCACAAAAGTCAATAAAGTATCCTTTTCTTATTCACCTCTCATACTAAATCTCAATTCCTTAATATAAGTGTCACTTCACATATGGAAGTAACTATGGGATGGAGGAAGTATAACTCGAAAATTATGTAATATGTAATGCTTCATAAACAACAAAATTTCTGGCAACTATAAATCCGTATGCAGTGCCGAGGAAAATAAGACCTACTTGGTTTCTGATAAGTTAATTAACATTAATTTTCTACGACGTGGCAATGTAAGGAAACACAGCTAGGAGAAATACCTGAAAGCAAAGGCAAAAATAAGGAGAAATATTGGTGCAGCAGATTTACACTGCAAGAGAAAAATAATTGATGTTGTCAACCTAACATTTCTTCAAGATAAAGAATTCAATGTAATAGAAATTAGGGCAAATGTCACTTTAAAAAATCAAGTCCAGATATAAAGTTTTTCTTTGTTTCTAAATGAGTCAAATTACATCCAAAACTTGTTTGTATTGTGAATATAAAATGAGAGGTTCTTATGGCCTTATGTTACAGCTAAAATTAAAATGAAGAAGGAATAATTATCTAAGTTTATACGGGAAGAATGACCAACCATAGTGGCAAATGTAACAGAGATGAAAACCAGGGACGCGTTACTTAGATTTACATCCATTGCTGTGCTGAGAGCTGTTGGTACAACTGTGAAAGGCAAAGTCCATCTGTAGCATTAGTTGTCAGAAAAGTTAATTATACTAGAAAAATTGAAGATAAATAAAATAACAATATTCATCGGTAAATACTGATATTAATGCACTACCTAGGAAAGATAGTAAGATACTGCTCAAGACTAATTAAGGTTTAACAAGATTTCAATACAATGAAGTATAGGTAAATAATTAGGACTTTGCGTCTCTGTCATCTAGCTAAAGAAATGGTCTTGAATCCTTAATCAAGGAAAGTAAAAAAAGAGTTTTCACAGATCAACAATTAAATCGGGGCAAGGACTACTCATAACAAGTTGACTATGTACCACTTAAACTTGTTAAAGATCAATCGGACATATTAATTACCCTAGGATGCTGCTTTAAAATTTTTAGGCAGCGCACTGCACCTAATCATTTGGTAAACATCTACATTTCCAAGAGAGAGAGTCTGATGGTAACAGGTAAGGAAGACAACCTTAAGCCATAAAGGAAGAAACTACATCCAAAGATCCAAACATTAATTAGTATTCAGGCACCTGGGTTTTAGTATGATATTCCATTTGCCTTTTATACTTAAATCCCCAAATTTAATCAATTTTTGTTCCATGTAAATACGGGCATTAAGAAGCTTATTCCCATATATCAACAAGGTTCATCTTCGCTTATACACGGAGTTCTCTGGCTAATTTTTTCCCCAAAAAAGGTGCCTCCATCCATCTATAGCCAAACCCATCAAGCCTCTTTCCGGGAAGAGATACGTCCAACTTCTTGAAACAAAATATAGCTTAAAGATTGAGGTAAACCAATCAAAAGTCGTGCTGCTTCTATTGAGCTTCACAGTGCAGTCCCTTTCCTAAGTAGTTAAAGTCAATATGCCTGGTAAATGGAATGAATAAGACTGCTCAATCAATTGCATCCTAGCTAATTTACATTATATTTATATAGATTTTATGTACTGCCAGATGAAATATGAATATGAGAACTCAGCAATGGAGCAGTTCACATATTAACTAGTAATTCAATGTTCACTATAGTAATAAAAGGTTAGTCCTGCCCTCTGGAAATAGCCTCGCCTCGTTTACACTAATTGATCTTTTTTTTTTTTCAAACGCTAAGGAGAAAAATGGACATTAAATTACAAGGAAATATCTGTAAAATCCAAAATTTCATACGATCACTACATATCTAGCAACTTAATGAATTTTAATTTATAAGAAAAGCATAGCACATAGACAAAACCCAGCCACAGATAACCTAGACAAGCAATAACTTTAACGACCGTTACCCGTATGATCAAGAAATTAGAAGGACCATTCAAGCTATTAACCATATATGTAGTCTATGATGATTCAAAATTAATGGGCATGAGATTTTCTCGTACCTCTCACAAAATAATCATTCCATGACATAACAGAGGGTTGAAATCGGTCGGACCAAAACCATGTAATGCCTTTTGACAACACGGCTTGCATGGAAAAGTGGACTGTGTTCATCAATAATGGGGCAGGGAACTTCCCCAAATCATCACCCAATAATGTTTTATTATACCTGCTCCACGAGAAAATGAACAAAAGTAAGAATATAATAATAATAATAATAAATGATAAGCAATAAACACAATCTTAAGAAGCAAGGACTCCCCAATACTATGCAATTATCAACTGTGATATATAGCACTTACAGTGTCAGGAATGTACTGAACATATACCAAACCAATATAAAAAACAATGTCTTCAGCACATCAGCAACAGGGAGAGGGTCCTTTGTCTTTTTCGTAGATGCAGCATCGTAATTAACATTATTAAGGCTGTTTGCACTACTGGTATGTCTCTCAGTATGGTGGCCACCTTCAATATCAAAAGCCATACACTCGTTTTGATTCCTAAAACCATTAGTGGAAGCAACATCATTGTTACCACCACCCTCCATTCTCTGGTGCCACTTACTAGAATCCAATCTCTCTCTGTCTAAAACTGCATTTTCTGACCCATGTTGTAAAAAAGGTAACTCAAAATCAGAGTCTTCAATTACATCATCATTTAGCAATCGATCTGGAAATGGGACTCCATCCTCATCGTTCCAACCGGAAAAGGAAGGATCCCGTCTAATTTCTACACTCTTATCTTTACTCGTTAAGTCCTCACTTCCACTTTCCTCAACACTTTCTGAATTGCTCTCCACCATTGCCTTCACTGCATTCTTTACCAGCCATCTAAATCCTAAAGTCTACACCACATGACACTTGTTCCAAAAGAACAGATGAAGTAGTGCTTTTAAACCTCAGAACTACCAAATCCCTATCAGAAAACAAAGGAAGATTAATCCAAACCAGCTGGATTAAGTCCTTCAACAATTCCCTGTGCCAGCACCTTGAAGATAACTACATAAAACAGCAGAGAGAACTACTCAGATTTTTTTTCCTTAAGTTTTGAGAACCCCAGAAACTGATATAAGAACCAACTGTAATGTACTTAAATTTAAAACCGAAACACAATAAAATTCTAATCGGAACTGAATTGAAAACAAACTCATGCTTATCTATGCTAGGATTAAAGGAAACATGATCAAGAATGGGAAATGGGAGATCAACACATACCCGTTCAATTCTCCCGGTTATTGTTATTAGTGAGAAGAGAGAGGGGGGAGAGAGATTTGATTCCGAGGTCGATTAGATCTGTGCCCTTTTGGTGATTTGACGCAAGGTTTTGGGCTGTGGGTGAATTGATGTCGGCAGTTAAACTGTTGATTTGCTTTCAAGTGGCAACGTTAGTTTCAAGTTTACGAAACCGATTATTGATTTATTTCAATAGCTGTAACCTAAATCATTATGTTTTTAAACATGAAATTAGGGGTAAAATGAATGAAATCTAGGCAAGGCAATGGCCGACCGGGCCGGGAGGCCCTCTACTTCGAGATCTTGGTATGCACGCGGGCTTCGGGCCAGTGATACTGTGAATCTGTGATTTGTTTGACTTGAAAATTGAAATATAGAAAGTCTATTGTGCATTTTGGAAGTAATACTCATCTACTAAATTTATATATGGCAAAAAATATGCATTTTTCTTTTATGAGATTCATCACTTTTATTATTATTATCATAATCAATTATTTTATTAATAAATGGATCTCATAATTATTATTTTTTAAATTCTTGCAAACACACAATAACACACATTTTTAGTGGACGGATGGAGTATGTATAATCACTGGTTTCAAATTCTTCAATAGTAATGAGAATGAAATTTTATTTCCCTTCTTTACCCTTACATATGTTGAATGAGAGTATGTTCATGGTTATTACATTATTAATGTTGTGCTCCAATTTTGGAAAAGCTGATAAAAAATTAATATAGTTGATTGTGGTATGAGAGATTGATTGAGGAGGATGATTATAAGGTGAAATGAAGGTAATCAAATTGGGGTAATGATTACTTTATTTAGGAGAAAAAACAATGCTAAGTACCTCATTTATTCTCATTACATATAATAATTACTATGTGTATATCTCATTCTCATTACCATTGAATTTTTTTTTACCAAACGCCCCCAAAATTTTATTTTTAGGCTTCACTTTGTAGGCTAAAAAATATCCATGTTAACGATTTTTATATTGCCTCAAAGTTATTTGGCAAGCTGCACAAAAATAATAAGGATTCGTTTTTTATACGTCGGACCTAATAAATTGGACAGATTATACATTCAACTATAAACAACACTTGCGTAGAAATTTCTATCGTAGGAATTTTTAAATATAGAAAAAAAGAAATAAAAAGCCCACGCGCATGTATTGATGATGTTACTCCCCAATCCGTTAATATATCCTTCGCCAACCCATGCACACTACTGCCTCTCCCCACCCATACATATAATTTTTCCTCCCAGGCCACCTCCCCCAAGCCAAGCTGTTGGCTTATACTTTTTTTTTATTTTAGTATTTTATGTTTTTAAATTATTATGTTAATTAAATATATTCATTTAATATTATGTTACAAATAAATATTTACACATATAGTAACACACATTTGTTATAATAGTAACACACATTTGTCTCTCAATTTATGTTACCATATGAGTAAATATATGTTACTATGAAGACAAAATATATTTTTATGAGAATAAATATGTGTTTCTTAATTTATTCATCATCCCTTTAAATTTAGGTATATTGTTTCATTTAATACACATACTACTATGTGAAAAAAATAATTATTTCTATAAAAATAAATAAATATTTGTGAATAATCAATATTTGTTCTTATAGTAACACATTTTGCTCTTACATTTTGTAAAAAAATATTTAATATATGAAAACAAATGAATATATGTAAAATAATAATTTTTTTATAAGATAGTAACACACATTTGCTCTAATAGTAACACATATTTGCTCTCCAGTTTGTGTTACTATATGTGCAAATGTGTATTACTATATGAGCAAATGTGTGATACTGTGAGGACAAAATGTATTTTTATAAGAATATATATGTATGTTTAATTTAATCATCATCTCTTTAAATTTAGATATATTGATTCATGTAAACATAATTTTTACTCTTTTATATGTATTATTATATTGAAAAATAACTATTTTTATAAAAATAAATAAATATTTATGAAAAACCTATTATTATTTTTTATATTAATACAATTTCTCTTATATACTATGAAAAAAAAAATTATACAAATAAATAATTATACATAAAATAACAATATTTAGTTCAAAAAGTAACATATATTTTTCTTATAGTAATACACATTTATTCATATACTAACATTAATTGAGAGTAGAATTTTAAACTTATTATATAATATTATTTGATTATTATTTTTAAATCACCAAAAATTAAAATAAAAACACTAACAGCTTTCAAGTTTCAACTAATACATAGGAAATGTTTCAATTCGGGATTCCACATAAGTTATTTCGCTGGAGTAGAAATTTTTATATAAGTTTTTGCCTTCAACTATTCACAACTTCATAATTTATCTCTCCTCCCCTACTAATTTTTTCAAGCTTCTAAAATACAGCGAACAGAGAGTATTTATAGGCAAATATCAAACATTGGACTTGAAGATCTTGATTCGCATGGAAGGACTTAGAACATTCCCTCCACTAACTCCATGATATAGAAAATAACCGTCCGTGATGTATTTAACTCCTCACGTGTACTGCAATTTATCTAACCAAGAAACTTCAATATCTTCTAACTGCAAACATAATATATAGAAATTTGAGGTAGTGTTTGGAGAAAGGATAAATTACTTTTTTTCAACACTGGTTTAACATTAACAATCTCCTCATTTTGGTCTTTCTACTACGATACACTTGATAAAATTCATAGTAAAATGTGCGTAATAAAAAATGATAAAAGTAACCAAAAACCAGATAACCAGTTTTCAAAAATGCAAAAAATATAAATAAGTATAAATCAAATGCTTATCAAACAGAAATAATAAGTTATTTGTTAGAATAAGACAACAAGTACTAACAACTAATTGTTCAACTACTACCAATAATATTAAAACTAAAGCTATTACATCAAGAGAAATACGTGTAAGTCAAGCTGGAAAAGTAATAGGCTGTGAAAAGAGCAGCATCTTCATAATTAATTTGTACAAACTTCCCCATACTTGAACATCTTCCGTTGTGTATAAGCTTCAAAGATATCCATATCACCCAACAGCATTTGGGTTCTCATCATCTTTACCAACATCAGTAGTACCTCCTTCAGGAGTAGCTTCACCAACATCATTAGCAGCAATAATCTCTTGATTAGAACTACCAAATCCAGATGGTCCAGCTTCATCTTGTGGTCTTTGGAAGGGATTTTGATTAAATGTCACTTCCCCTGTTGGAGTAGAAAACAGGCATCTCCAATAATTCCTTTGAGAGACAAGTAACAGTAGAAATAGGACTTCCATCAGTATTGATGTTTGGAGGAATGTGGATGACATCTGGATCATCATTCTCTCTATCTCAGCAAGTGCAGGTGTATATGTGCATGTGCTTGTTGTTGTTTAGACTCACGTTCAGGGACTAGTACAGTCTCTGGCATGGCTTCCTCAAATCCATCAACAAGTGGCAGATCAATCACCTTATTATCAATCAGTAGTTAGTAATTGATTCCAAGGCTTGGCATAAGACCACTGATAACCTCAGGATCAACTCTCTCAAACTTCTTATCATGCAAAAATTGATAAATCAGGTAACCCTTTTATCACCAATCTGTTCAGCATACCTTAGCATATTTGTGAAGATTGTCTGACCAAGATCAAATTCATTTAGCTCTTCTATCCTATAAAGAAGGATAGCTTGGTCTTGGAGTTGTTGTGATATTGGTTATTGTGCACAACCAGTCTGTGCAAAATTGAGTACAAACTTGAACACCTTGAGATCAGTATCTTCTCTTTCCAAATAGTAATCCTTACACTAGTTTTCACAGAAATCATCCTATTCATATCCCATTTCTCCGTATTTCTAGTCTGAAGAATCCTATTTATGATTATAATTCGGTTGCCTCTGAACCGCACATTCCCATAATTCTTAGAATGTATTCTACCCACACTTTTATGCAAGTTAGTATAAACTTTGTATATCCATTCAACTATGTATGGGGTGGCAAACTGAAGAGCATGCATCAAATGTCTTTCAATTAAAAATGGGATCAGTCAAACTCAGAAATCCTAATTATCCTTTTACTCACAATTATTCTTCTAAATAGTAGTGTACCTAGAACTAGTCATGTCATTATATGTCTCATCATCAACATCACACTCAGAGTCATAAATTGTTACCTTATTATTCCTCCTCTTGGTTCTCAGCTCTCCAGAAAGTTCATTCATATGGTTGGTTCATAAATAAGCTCTTGCAACCATCTCACTGAGTGGTATATTCATCTAATTGTTCTCATCTGTTGGAGCTTTTTCCATCTCCACATTTTTCTCAGCATTTTCATCATCAACAGCTTGTTCACCAGCTTTCTCAGAAACTTCTTCATCACCTTCCACCAAAGTTTCCACCACACTTTTTTTCTACAGCTTCACCTTCATTTATAGTAGCTTTTCGTTCACATTCTTCGTTTTCATAATCTGCAACCTCAACAGGCTTTGTGCTGATTCTATCATCCCTTGGCTTCTTTCTCCTTGAGTCCGAATATATTGTCAACTCTCTTTCGTAATGTCCTAACAGACGTTCTTCTTTTTCACCATATCTGGTAATGGGAACATGTTTAACTTTCTTCTTCTTCTTGGGATGTACCTTCCCCTTCTTAGACCCTCACCTAGATCAGAGTCTGTTTCAGCTTCTTCAGCAATAGCTTGATCTGCAACCTCCTTTCCTTTTGGTTCAGATTCTTAGACAAGGGAGAACAAAGAATCTTATCCTTTAATTATTCCAACAAACTAGTTTGGTTCCACATCAAGTGATCATTTGCTTAGTAGACACATGAACTATAGTCTCATAAGCTTTTATGATATCTTCCACAATAGAGTTAGACTCAAGATCAACACATAACAGATTGATATCTCCTGTAAATCTTATAGGACCAGTACATGAAGAGGGGTTTTGTGTAGGAATAGATGTGGATAAAGTAGGATTTTGAGTGGTTTCAACCATGGGAGCAATAGTTTACTAGTAACCATAGGAGCCACAGTTTTAGAAGGCTTAGGGTTTCCAGAAACAGGGGTTTGTGAAGGCATATCAATGTCAGTAGAAGAATTACCTATTTCAGGAGTACGAAGAAACTTGCTAACATCGACAGGAATTGAGCCATTGTTGATCGTAGGTGGGCTTGCCAGTCGATCTGTAAATATTAGTGATCGACAATGTTTCAAGGAGAAGGAAGGAGATAGGAACTGGTTTTTGTGATGGTATTTATGGATGTTTCAACATTTCCACTGAAATTTAGAGTCTCATTGTTGGTTGCCATTGCAAGAAGATCGAGAGGTTATCGCTTGATGCAGAAGAGTTTGAAGAGGTAGAATAGAACGAGTTCGTGAATTTAAAGGGTTTGAAGAAAGAGACATTAGAAGTCTGTAATCAATAATAGAGTTAATAAAATAATGTTATTTCACTTTAAAGTAAAATATCAATATAGAAGAACAACAATAACTTTCATTCATCTCAAAATTTGTGCACTTAATTCTCAAGTTAGTATAAGAACAATAAATGCACTTCAATCTTATAACGAGATCATAAAAGCAGGATGCTGGGAAGCACACAAAAAGAGATGATGATCGTGGATTGAGTGAAAAGAAATGATGGTATGAATTTTTAAATCCACGATCGTGGATTGTGTTGAAAAGAGATGATGATCGTGGATTGAGAGAAAAGAAATACAAAAACTGAAATTTTTGAAAACCGAAATAATCAAAATATATTTTGGTTAATTCGGTTAAAATCGAAATTTCATATATCTTACCCTATATATAAAGCATGAATAAACGCAGGCGGCCAGTTTCCAGCCGGTACCCAGTTATCGATGACAGATGTTAAGCGTAAATAGGACAGTCTTCTCCGCATGTTATTTTCTTCTTAGTCTGATCTCATTTTTTTCTTTCTTTCGTCGGTCTTCATTCTCCCTGCATTTCCATCTTTGTTTTGTTTCCATTTCTGTTTTTGGTTTCTTCATCCTCCAGCCCATCAAATACATTCGTCGATACATCGATTCTCATCGACTACGCCTCCTCTGTGCGTTGCTCTCTCTCTCCATCTTTATATGCATGTACACAAAATTTAGTTACTTGTTTGTTTAATTATTTTTCCAATAAACAATGCGAATTGGGGTTTGCTTTTTTAATCTCTTACTTTCTAATTTGTTAGTGTAATTTTTCTAACCCTAATTCTTCTTTTAATTTGATTCTCACTTTTCTGCCACAGTTTGTGCATTGTCAATTTCGGGTCGATTGTATATGCCGAAACTGCCAATTGCTCTTTCGTAGGCGATTGTGTTCCAGGTACAACATAAAATAACGATTATAAGTTGTTTTCCTTATTTATTTGCTTTGGATGATTTTGCTTTTATACGGTGTTTTATAATTTCTATCTTTAGTAGTATTTGAAAATTACAAGTATTAGTATTTCGAGATGTTGTTAAGAGTATTTAACCTTTAGTTAGATATCACCTTTGGTTAGAGGGATTTGTATTTTAAATGGTGAAGAAGGGATGTTCTATGGAGCATGCCAACCACATGTTTGATGAAATGCCTCACTTAAGGGAGTAAGTTAAAATTTTGGTTGTCTTCTTGCAATGACATAAGTTGGTTGCTGGAGAGAAAAATAATAGTGATGCATATGTCCCCAGAATATTCTGCTTCCATTATTTGTACAACATCCTTAGGTGGCATAAAACTTGGACTTTTTAGTATAGATAGAAATTTATTAAATAAAAATGGATTTAGCTGATCTTATTTACCTGTGTATTACTTTCCCAAAATTGAAAATTGGAAATGAGATATCATGAAAATTGAAAAATATTTCTCCCTCGGTTTCATATTAGTCTTCAATGTTCTTTTCTTGGAGAAGTGAACTATATTCCAAATTTGTAGATACAATAACATATAGTCATTTAATTTAGCTGAAATTAGATGCATATCTTGTTTGCTAGATTTGCATGTTTTTTTTATGGAATTACATAACGATGAAATTTAGTATGGTGATGTTGAGACTGCATCCACAGCAAGAGATTCATTGGATGGTAGAAGTATACTGAGGCATATCCTTTTAGGTCTATCTTCAGCATAATAGCATGTGCATCATTTGCTCTTTTCCTGTTTGATCTATTCATCTATGCTTCTCATGTTATTTTTATTAAACATAGTATTTTAATTGACGAATTTTGCTTTTCTACTGTTTAAATTTCAGATGCCTTCTTCCGATTCATGTAAGCGAGAATTATTTACGCATATCATACTCTGTTCTTACGGATTTGAATATAAAGTTTCAATCTCATCAAAGCAAGTAATACTTATGAATTCACTTCTTGACGATTCTTACATTTTTCTTCATGTGTCTTATTGTTGAATACTTTCATCATTTCTTCCTTTTAATAAAACTTTTGGCAATATATGATATCCCTGATTGATTACTTTTTCATTTAGGATTAATGAATCTCAGCAGCTATTTCACAGATGTGTAGTTTCTTCTTTAGCTAAAAATGCGGGAAAAAAAACCAATCCTGTATTCAATAGCTATTGAATGACTTTGTCTTTCTAGGAGAATGAACGAAAGGTGGAATTCAAAATAAGATGAGCGTGAGCAGCGTATAGTCTTGCTACTTGCCGGGGATACTAAGGGGATGCTCATGGGTTATTTTGTAACTAAACTTAAACTTCACCATCTGGAATTGAATATCATGTTTATCTATACACGACATTGTTAAATTTTTCAATACTTCTCTTGTAGATTTTGATAGTATAAAATATTTAGAAATATAAACACACATAAATCTGGGTGAACACCTCAAGAATTGAGGTGCTCCCTACCTAGTATTTCATAATGTATGTATAATCTAATTTTTCAAGTATTTTTCTAAATATATTTCATAATTTTATTATGTATAATATATCTATTTCCCTAAATGAAACTAGAATTTTGAAAGAAAAGTTAATAAATGTTATTAAAATAACTCATATATATAATTTATATAATATAAATATAATATATAATATTTCGGTTTATCGGTTTTTACGGATTCATAACTGAACCGAACCGAAAAAATTTCGGTTATTGAAATTTTTAATCGAATCAAAAAATTTAACCGAATTAACCGAACCAAATTAACCGAAATATTTCGGTTCAAAAATTCGGTTTTTTGGTTTTTTGCCCATCCCTAGGTATGAGATGGGTTGCGAGCTCCATGTCTCATAGGTATTTAGTGATTAAACCATCTAAAATATACTCCCTACGTCCCACTATAAGTTGCTTATGTTGTCATTTTCGTCCGTCCCACTATATGTTGCTCATTGCTTTTTCACCTTTTTTTGGAAACTGCTATTCACTTCTTTATTATTATTTTCAATACTTTTTACACCATTTTCATTACTTTTTCACTTTTCTCCATCACATCACTTATACTTTTTCACTTTTACCTTAATTCGTGTGCCCAAAAACAACGAGCAACTTATAGCGGGACGGAGGGAGTAATTATTATTTTTGAGCATTTTAATTCAGAGATGTGTATCCAGGATTTGAAGTTTTCAAGGCTCAAATTAAAATTTGTGCATGAGATTTACTTAATAGACAAAATAGGGATGATAACCGGAATAAAAATATAATGGTACTAGTGTTATTTCTAATGTAGTTAACATTTTTATTACATTATGTTAAATAGAAATAAAAATTTCACAAACCAAGAGATTTTCTAAGAGAAAAAACCCTCTCATAATCAAGGACTTTAGTAAATATATCAGCTAATTGTTTTATCAGTACAAATGCACTCCAATTTCACTACTTCTTTTTTAACAAGATCTCTCATGAAATGATGTTTCATATTAATATGTTTAGTTAATGAGTGTTACACAAGGTTCTTAGAGATATTTATGGCACTAGTGTTATCACAATAAACAGTTAAAGTATCGGTATCAATGCCATAATTATAAAATATTTTCTTTAACCATAAAAGTTGAGAACAACTACTTCCTGCAGCTATATATTCCGATTACAACAGTTGATTATAAAAATATAATTTTACTTTTTGTATGCGCTATGAGATCAAATTATTTTCCATGAAGAAACAACCACTATTGGTGCGCTTCCTATCACATGTTCTCCTGCCCAATCTACATCACACTATCTAACTAAAGCATAATTAGTATCCTTAGAGTAAAGAATCCCTAGCTCAGTTGTTCCTGCCACATATTTTTTTACATAATTCATATATGATTCTTTTGGATTTGCCTAGTATCTTGCACATAAGCAAACACTATAAATATTATGTCAGGTCTACTAGAAATAAAATATAACAAACTTTTTATCATTGATTTGTACAATATTGGGTCAATATTTTTCCATCATTGTCTTTAGTTAGCTACTAGAACCCATAGGTGTTTTCATGTGCTTAACATTTTTCAAACCAAATCTTTTCATTGTATTTTTAGCATACTTACTTTGTGAGATGAATATAACAATTTTTACTCTTCTTGATTGCAATCCAAAAAGTAATTATAATTACCAACTATTGACATTTCTAACATAGCATACACAAATTTATTTGACTGTTTTTACATGTATATCCATTTACTATACCATCTGCATAAATTTGTATAATTAAGAGATATCACTATAGTGTATCATAATAGAGTTCGATTAACTTCTCCTCTAACAAAACTAAATTGAATAATGAAATTTGTTAGTCTTCCATACCAAGCTCAAAAAGTGTATTTAAGACCTTACAAAGTCTTTTTTAATTTATAAACTTGATCAGAATATTCTAATACTTTAAAGCCTTTTGGTTGCCCTACATAAACTTCATCATTAAGAATATCATTCAAGAAAACAGTTTTACCATCCATTTAGTGTAAGTTAATATCAATAAAGCATGCAATAACTAATAATAGTCGAATAGACTCAATTCTTGATACTGGAGCAAATATTTCATCAAAGTTTATATCTTTAATCTGAGTATAATCTTGTGCTACTAATCTAACTTTTTTCTTAATGATATTACCAGATTCATCATTTTTATTTTTTTAAAATCTATTTTGTTCCTACGACATTAGTATGACTAGGTCTTGGGATAAGATTCCGAACACATTTTATAGCATCATTATAAGGGATTACTAACATCCTCCAAACCATACCTCCCCATTTTGTTCGGAAGAAGAAGAAGAAGAAGAAGAAGAAGAAGAAAAAGAAGAGAGAATGAGTCAGAGAGAGAGAGAATTTGTTAGAGACAGAGAACACATGGAATAGATTTCAAAGGTAAGTTCAAGTTTGAATCAGGACGCAGGGAATAGCTTGCAAAGGTAAGTACAAGTTTGGATAAGAATTATTGCTAGTAGAGGATTAGAGTTTGATTATGGAGAATTGATTCTTCCAGAGAGGGAATAAGCTTGGGTCTCACCCAAAATAAAAGGATATTATAATTACTTTTGTGTTTGCTTATTCGAATTTATTAAGGTTATTAGTACATGTTAGAAAAAATGGAGGGGGATTTCTATGATCGATTTAGTTAATTAATAATTTTGAGTAATGTTTATAGTTGTTTATATATATTTTAGTGAAAGATATGATGGTTTAAGAGCTTAGATTATCAATGTCTTGCAGATTCGAGGCAAGTAGAAATTCATTAGCAACTACAATGCATAAACATATTATTTTGTGAATTATTTATATTTAAGTGACAATATGTGAATTTAAATAGTTTGTAATATGTGATTTATAATTTTGTGATTATGTGCATGGAACGAGTCTGTGAGCTCTATATTTGATGTAAAATGAATATGTGAGCTCCATCATTAATGTGAGTTCAACGATATTTGAATATTGTAAAATATTTCGCATTGTATCCTACCAAGCATGCATGCCATGTATTGAAATGAAATAATTGATTTTATACATTTGGCCACTGGTTATGCACCGAGAGCGGAAGAAGCGAACTGGAAAGAAGTGATTTGGGAAAACTCAGTATAGCTACCTGGTGTAGGCCACCGTCTTGTTCGATTATACATTCGAAAGAGGTGACCTGAGAAGAAGCGATACCGTCTTATTTGATTCGGAAGAGGCGACTTGGAAAAATCTAGTGTAGGACATCGCCTCATTTGATTATGTGGATATTGAGCTCTTTTCAGCATATAACAGTGTGTCTAGGAGCCCTGTGAGAACTTTATAAATAAATTGGTGATTTTAAAAGAGAGTGCATGGGGGAAGTTTTCAAAAGAACCACATTATCATGCATGCATAATTTCTGCTTATTGAGATTTATAAATAAATCTCATGTAATGTATGCATTGTAGGTAATCCTGATGACATGATGATTTCAAATGTGTTGTAATAGAAACATATTTATAGTCAGGATCATTGTTCCCTGATACGCCAAGATAGAAGAATTTTTATTTTACAAATATTCGGTTGAGGCGAATATCAGTTGAGGGAGAAACCTGAAGATCGAAAGACCTTAAGACAATCCTGACAAATTCCATTGAGTATAAATTGACTCCTCTAAACTAGTCAGTAGACTACTCAGCGAAGAGCCAGATCCTGATGATCAGTGTGAGTCTCATAGATCCTGAAGATGATAGGCTATGCAGAAGATTCCTGAGCCTGACATGTAATAACCTGATTTTAGGTTTTCCTGAAGATCTTCGAAGTCTCCTAAGACGAGTGTCCTGAAGATTAGTCTCCTAAAGAAGACCAAGTTCTCTGAAGACTGACTTGTCCCAAAGTCATGTCTCCTTCAAGTCAGTTGAAGAGGAGAAACTTGAAAGTCAGTCTACCTGATCAAGTAACCTGAAGCAAAGATCCATTAGAGCATGACTAACGTGGACCAACTCAAGAATTCACTCATATGATAAAAGCTGATAAAGGTATGCACAACCCTAAAAAATGAGGAATTCACTCCAGAATAGTTTTGATATGAATATTACTCTCAGTCTGATGGTAATATTCAAATCACACTATAAATACAACCTCAAACTCAAGAAAAAAAAATACATATGTGGATGTGAGAATGCAGACAAGATAAGAAGAGCCAAATCATGAGTATCTCCATCCCAAGAACATCGACATTAGTTAAACTAAAAATATTCAGAGTGTTCTTAGTTTGTATCCTAGAGCTCATCATATACGTCTAAAGGTTAGAGACATCTTTCCAATCCTAACTTAAAGGCTAACACATTGCAAGGAAAATCTCACCTAGTTGAATGTAAACCAAAACCGAAACCCAAACCTGAGTGTTAGTGGTTGAAGTGCGGTTAGGTGATGGCATTCTCAAGAGAGATGGGTATGCAGTTCTGTGGTAGAACGTAAGCCCATATGAGAGGTTGTTCTATAGAGGAACGCAAGAACAATTCGTGCATCTTGGCACGTTAAAAACAAGATAATTCCTTGGTGAAAGAATTCTCCTATTAAATTAGGATAGTGGACATATAAGCTTGAGGTCTCCGAACTATTTTACATCGTTGTGCTTTACTTGTTTATATATTTTATTCTCCGATGTGTTTTTTAAAAAAATTAACAAAATCCTTAAATTAATTTGCAAAATGGGATCATTAAAGAAAAAAATTATTGCAAGTTTTTGGATTGTATTTTGTTTAAACTTGTTTTATATTTGTGTGAGTGAGTGTGATTATGTCAATATATAATAACTATTTAACAATTGACATATATAAATTAAATATTTAAACAAATTTAACACATAAAAACATTCTAATAAATAAAATTAAATATTCTAACATAACAATCTAACAATATAATTAACATATAACAATCTAATAAGTAACATATATAAAATTAAACATTTAAAATGGTGATAATATTCCAACAATATTCCAATGTATGTAACATTCTAGCATTTAAAAGAAAACATTCTAACATTTAAATAATCCTAATAAATTTAAACATATATAATCTTTTAAAAAATCATAATATATAACATTAATTTTAATAAATTTAAACGAGTAAAATTTGGAAACTTACTGTAATATGTAGACAGTGAAGGGACGACGATGAATAATGATGGCGGCTGGCAGTGGTTGGCTATGGACGGGGAAGGTTGTGGTTGGCGAGGTGATTTTTTTTTTTTTTTTGTGCGTGTGCCCGCGCTTCTAATGGTGGACAATTTATAGATGGGTAAAAAAATTAGCGACCGCTTTAGGTAGTTTCTATGTACGTGAAAGGCTATCGCAAATCGTTTGACCATTAATTCCAGACCCCTTTTTGATATATGAGTCAAAGGCTGTGTATAGCGATCACCAATGACGGTCACTAAAAAAATTGATCTTTATTTTTAATTATAAGTCTAGTGACCACCTAGGTGGTCGATAAATTGTCGGCCAATTTAATACCCATAACTATTATCGAGACGTGGGTCAAGGTGGTGATTAGTGACCGTCTAGTGGTGGTCGCTAATCGTGAATTCAAAATTTCAACATGGCGGTTCAGATTCAGCAACCGTCTTGGCTATTGGATTAAGACTGTCCAGACGCCACTAATTCCATCAGTTTTGAGACCATCTGTTAAGGTGATCGCGCACAGATTCGATTAGTGACAGATATTGCTGGTGGTTGCTAAATTTCAAATCTTGTGATTACTAATCCTTGACGGTCGCAAATCAGTCGCTATATAATTAGAGACCGATTTGAAGGTGGTCTCTAATTTTAATTGCTAAAATGTAATTTCTTTTGTAGTGTAAAGAATTAGTTGTTTAACTGAAGGATATTAGTTCTAAAGATACAAGTTTTTTTACTAAAAAGTATAAGTTGAAGGGTATGAAATGAATAGTGATTACCAGATAAGGTATGAGTTTTTCTAATAAAAAAATAATTTATTTATTTATGTATAAATAAGTTACACTATACATGTTTTTCCATCCAGTGATGCTTTCTTAGTGACACTTTTAAGTAAACGTCATAATACTACACATATAATGACCCTCTTCTTATTTAATTACATTTTGTGACACTGTTTAATTCATATAATTGAAATTTAAATAATAAAAATATTCTTCCTCATTTACATACAATTCTAATTAATTTTCTTAATTATTTATTCACCCTATTTCTTCTAATTATGCCTAATTATTTTCCCTACCCATCATAAAAAAAACCTTAAATTACTAATTAATTTTCTTAATTAATATTTTCCTCCCTTTATCCTTTTTATATGGCAAAACCTTAAATTACTAATTAATTTTCTTAATTAATATTTTCCTCCCTTTATCCTTTTTATATGGCCCCACAATTTCATCTCTATCCCACGCACATACTTAGCGCCATTTTGTTATAGCCCTAATCACTATCTTCAATATCATATTCCAAAAGGCCTTGATCAGCTAATTTCATCGCCAAAGGACTACAAGCTCGTGTTATCTAAAAAAAAAAAGCTCGTGTTATCTGCCCTAATTTAATCGCCAAATGACTACAGGTATGATACAATCCTAATTTCTCGATTGTCTTCTCAATCCTATCATCTAATCATCCTTCTCAATGGCGCCGTATTTTTGTTTCTCTTTAGATTGTAAAATATTGTTTGGATACCTTTGGATTTTGATCGGATGAGCGCAAACATATCTTAGGATTGTGTACGAACCGCAGATATTCTTCTATGGCATGATTTTGGTTCTATTTAATTGAGTGTCTAAGGGTGCATCTCATATCTCAGGATAACATCCCTAATTTCTCCATTGGTTAATGTTAGATTCTGAGCGGGTGAGCGACAAACATATTTCAGGATCGTGGTATGAACATAAAAGTAAAGTTACGAACAGAGCGTATCAAGATCAGTATCAAAGGTACAAATAGGGTTTGTGGTTCGAATAGAGTTGTTAATTGGAGCATTCTTCAGTGAGATGGGTGAGTAATTAATTGAAGCATTCTTTACTGAACAATCATATCCTCTTGTCTCCGATTGCTGGCAGACCCTTCTGTAGCTTCAGCTTGATCTTTGGTCAGTGCATTTCTACGTTCTCAAGATTTAATTAATAGGTATATTTCAATTGTGTGATAATGTGTATTTTTTGGTGCAAGGAAATTCATCATTGTCTTGATTTTGCAATTTGCATTTTGTGCACATATCTGCTTTTGTGGAGTCATGGGTGAGTCATCCATGTAGTCAAATTATAGAAGTTATTGTTAATTTTATCCTATGATTTCAAATCGATATTCATGATTGTGCCATCTATCTAGGTAAAGTTTTTGGGTGATGTTCATGTACTAATTGAATTAATTGCCTGAATATCTTGTTGGAGTGTTCTGCAGTTTTAGGAACGTTAGGTCCCCTAAGGCATGCTTAGTTATTTAAAAATAGTGGTCTGGATATTAAAATTTATTTTCTTAAACTTTTTGCATGGTTGCTGTAATAATGAGCAGATCATACAATGAATTTTTGTTTTCATTCTATTTATGATTAGACCATGAATTTAAGGTGAGAGGAATAGACTTGGGCATGTACGTAGTTGAGAATGTGAAATGGTTATGAGTTTTCCTAGACTTGGATGCATGCAGTTGAGAATGTGATATTGTTATGAGTTTTCCTGCTCAGTTCACTACCCAAAGTCGTGTACTGTAGATGTCTATGGTCTGTGTATTTATTATCTAAGTGAGTGAATTTACCGAATTAATCAAGTTTATATATAAAGAAAATTTCTCTTAGATGTTGGATTATCACTGAAGGTTAATACACATATATGTATTATCTACAAACATGCTCTGTTTTTCTTTATTCACAAGTTTTTTTTTATATATGTTTAATTATTTTATATAGTCTCATGAATGATTACAACTATACTAGGATATGCTATATATATGTGTACTTTAATTAATTTGTGGTTACGAAATACACATATATATACATATGTGTAGGCTTTGATCATGTAGGTGTATGCAAATATACGTGTAAGCTCTGATGGCAATTGTTAGTGATGTTATTAGTATAATAAGGATTACAATTATTGTTAATGATGTTGTTAGTATAAGGATTTGTTTGAAAGAAGTATTACCATTATATATATATATATTGAACATAACTAGTGCTAATCTTGATCTAGGGACCTGCTAATACATATGTTACTTAAAAGTTATGTATGTGATTAATATATTGCTCCCTATATAATTAAAAGTTTCTCCATTGGAAACTCTGCATTCTTAGTTTATTGCATTTTCTCCTTAGTAATTAGCATAGTCAAGATGTGCTACTGAATTTTTATAATTACATATTTCAGAATCTTGTTCCAATTTGGTGTCTTTTTTTAGGATTGAAATTAAATAATTAATAACTATTACTCATATCCTTATGTAAATTAAATACTTGGAACTTTTGAATCTATATACTTCAGGTCATATGATTTATAAGTTCTGCCAAAATAATTAATTTTAACTGAAATCATGTTAGATGAATTACAAATAACAATAGTAAGAACTTGTAATTAATTGTATTAGTAACTATTTACATATATTTTCATTGCAATATTGCAATTAGCAGCTGACAACCCTAAATGATGCTATACCTTCAGCTAACAAGGGGTATTAGTTCAAGCATTGCTACTAAACATTGTCTGAAGTACATATTTTTTTCGAAGAAAAAATCACTTGTTTTACTTATTATTTTAGTTTTTTTCTCATGTAGCAATGAACAATTGTACCACTTAATTTTATAAGCTAATCACACCACCTTTTGGTCGGAGCATCTCATCTTGAGTTTGCTGTCAATATGCTTTTCTGGACTTGTATATTTCATAATGCATGAATTGTGCGGCTTTCACTATGATTCTCATTCATTTTTCCGCTCAATTATTTCTGTCTCCCTGGACTTGTACATCTGAGTACTCTAGTTTGTTTGTATAAGTGTAATCTCTGATATAATTCATAAGTATATACTTAAGAGGATTTGCAGGAAGTTGTTTAACTATCATGCTCTCGTTTTCTAGATAAAAAATATGATTTATTTCAGTGACATTCCTATGATTTTATTAATAATTAATTAAAGACCTAATTTTGAATCAGTGTGTAGTTTTTTTTTTCTTTTTATATTAGTGTTGTTTTATCTTGCAATGTTGCATAAGTATATTGTAATGGTATTGAGTTTTTTTTTTTATAATTATGTGATGCTGAATGACCTAGTTATTTCTTTAGAAGGACATAATATATGAATCTGACAAAGGTCATATAGAAGAACAAGGAAATTCCTAGATTCTTATTGATGCTGCAACTCTATCCAAGGATAAAGACGGCAATGATAACAATAAAGAAGAAAAGAAGGTCAAAGACTTTGAGTAACAGAAAAGAAAAAAAGAAGGATGCTGGAAGAAGAGAGAGTGAAAGGGATAAAAGTAAAGGTCTTCATGGAACAAATCTCGAAGCTCTACTGTATAGAAAATATAATTGTGTGAACCATGATCTGTTCGATCAACTAAAGTTTGACCTTTTTCTTAGTTGAGATGCTGTAATTGAAAATTTTCACTAGTTATTGCAAGTTGTAATAGACTTGGTTGTTTCTCTTTACAAGCAAATGATAATATTTTATAATTATGATGTTTGAGTACCTGTACAAATGAATAAAAGTACATTACTTTATGTTTTTGAGTAGTTTAAGAGTATGTTTATAAGTATATTTTCAAAATTTGTATATTGCTATGCAACATGCACTATGTCAAAATTAGCTTACGACAACGGAGAAAAGACAACGGGTATTGATTCTACCCGTTGTCTTAAGTTATAATCCCGTTGTGTTAAGAATAACCGTTGAGGTAAATTTAAAAAGGCGCTGAAAGACAACGGGTTTAATCCCCCGTTGTCTTTTCCCGTTGTCGTAGTTTTTTTTTTCTTTAATAAATTAATTGAGGTATAAATATTAACACTTAGAAAAACTCACGTCTTTTCTTCTCTACCCACACATCAATACACTTAGAAAAAATCACGTTTAATTCCTTCTCTTCTTCTCAACTCACGCATCGTGCCCTAGTCGATCTCCACCGCATGCCACCGTCCAGCCACCCATAGCAGCTTTGCTATGCCCGTCGTGCCCACGCCACCGTGAATCGTCCTGAAATCGTCCTGCCACCATCGCGCCTCTAAAATTCATATCGTGCCCTAGCCAGAGAACCAAAGTCGCGTGCCGGTATCCTCATCTCGCGTATGTGAACGACACTTTCTCCAGGTATTTAAACTTTGCCCTAATTTCTCGAGATGTCAAAATTGGTGGACCGATCAAAATTGAGGGGGAATCCGTCGCTGAAGGTTGTGTAGCGGATGTCGAGGCCGGAGGTTCAAGCTTCGGCGAAGAAGTCTGAGGTGTGATGAGAATCGGAGATCTGGTAGTGGATGTGGTCGAGCGGTTGCCGCCATTCATGAAACTTGTAAAATGTTGTGTGGCTTTTGGTGGATTTAGGAATGGTTGGGGTCGTACTGAAAATGTGGGGAGAATTAGGAATTCAAATGGACCAAAACCCTGTTTCTCGTAGCTTTTTATAAAAAATAATCCACATTTTATAATTTTCTTACAAGAAGTAAAAAAAATTATTGTATATGACTATCATTTTATCACATATTTAAATGTCACCAAAAAAAGTAGTTAAATTTGTTATAAATTTTTATGTGACTCTACAAAGCATCACTAAAGCATATAGGAATGACGCCAATAGCGTCACTAAATGGTGTTATTAAATAATGTTGACATGACACATGAAAGCGTCATAATAACCGATTGTAAGTGTCCCTTGCAAGCGTCCCAATATGAATCCATTGAAACTCCAAATTAAATGACACTTGTCCTAAGCGTCATTATAAGATAAGCGTCACTAGAGATTACTTAAAGTGACACTTTTGCTCGTCACCAAAACCAAATTTTCTAGTAGTTAAAATGCAGTAGGTGAAACACCAAATGATTTAAAAAATGAAACAAAATAAATATATACTCTTTCCGTCCTCCAAACTTATTCCCTATTGTATGGGTATGAGTTTTAAGAAAAATAAAATAAAATAGATAAAGTAAGAATATTGTGGAATAACTGTGAGGTTCACTAGAGAATAAAATCATTATTTATGAGTGTGATAATAAAATATTTTTTTTTTTAAAAAGAATAAGAATAAATTTGAGGGACAGATCGAGTAAAATGGAAATTGGGAATAAATATTGGGAAGAGATGGAGTAGTACATTTTAATAAAATAACACATAAATAATGAAATTAAAGACCATCCGATGTCATTAATTTATTGAATGATCATAACACTACCCCAATACAATTCATCCTACTATATTTGTAGGCACACAATACTATCACCAAATATTATCTTTTTCCCCAAACGTTACTGTTTATTCATACGTATAAGTCCCAATATTCTTTTATTCATATATATATCTAATCATTAATTAATTAATTAATTAAAGTTAAGCTCGTATTTCTTGCTCTTATCAGGAAAGAAGACCCCGAAATGCTGCTCACTTGCCTCACCACCCTTGGTGTTCTCATCAAACATAGCAAACAAATAAGTCTCTATCGCCTGCCCGGCCTTCCTTGGTGTCCCATTCCTCGCTTCAGCTATCAAATTCGTGTAATAAGTCCTCCCATTCTCCACCGTCGCCTCCACCCCTCCGGCCGACGGCCACCCGCTCTCCGAGACCACCACCTCGACCCCGTCCCCGCCGGCTTTCTCGACGGCGTAGTACACTCCGTCCACCATCGCCGTGAAAAGATTCTGGTACCCGTAATCATTGTCCTGCACCACAGTGTCTGACGCCGTGAACAAAGCATACGGAAGCGGTACCCTTGTTGGGTCTCCCTTGTATGCAAAATACGGATATATATTCACCAGAAGTGGGGCCCCGGTTCGGGCCAGAAACCCTATGATGGGCCCCATGAACGACGTGTCCTTGAACGTTGACATTGACGGTGGAGCAGTGTCCTTCAAGACCGCAGAATACGTCGCCGTCGAGACCTTGATTTGGTCTTGCATGTTGAAAGCAGTGAGTGCTCTGTAGATGCTTTCCATGGCCGGGTGAACTAACGGGACGAAACCGGAGGTTTCGGGTTTTTCTGGGTCCACTTCATTTCCGACGGCGATGTATCGGAAATTGGTGTCCGGGAAGTATGGCCGGATATTGGTTTGAACCCATGACATGGCGTCGGATTGGAGGGATTGGAGGCTGTCGTTGGGGACGTCGAGTATGAGCTCGATGCCCGATCCTTTGAGAGCTTCTAGGGTTTTATGATCGGGTGCGTAGAGTCGCATTTTTGTTATTCCGTTGGCCTTGTAGAGGTCAACGGTCTCTTGTTCCGAAGGTAAATTGTTACCGAATCGACCATTACACACCCCAATGGATCCTGCAATTAATTTTAATGATTCATTAGTATGATGTTATTTTTGACGATTTATTAGTACTCTTTCGAATTTCATAAAAGGGAGTGTGTACACTTTTAAGAGATAAAAAGTTTTTCTCGTCCCCTAACTTATTAAATGGTCCGCTTTTGGTCCCAATATTTTTTCTTTTTAATTTTTATCCCGTAACTCTTTGGATTTTTTGACGCGCTTTTTAATTTTTCAATTTTTGCCTGCATGCACGACGAATGTGGTGGTTGAATTTGGAGTTTTACGGTACTCTTGCTGATGTGGCTGCCAAACAACCTTTTTTTTTCATTTCGTATTTTTTTTATTTATTTTTTCTAGTATTAAAACACTAATCTAAAGTAATAAAATTTCAGCAAGGATAATGGAAAGTTCCAAATTCAACCACCATGTGCGACGTGCATGAAAAAATATGTTTTTTTCAATTTTTAGGCAAAAATAAGATCAAAATTGGACAAACCCAAAGAGTTTCGTGACCAAAATCGAAGAGTCAAAATTTCTGGGAGCAAAAGCGGACACTCAATAAGTTATGAGACCAAATTTTTTTTTTCTCACAGTTTTATCAAAAATATTTTATATATTAATTTTGTTAACTAATAAATGAGAAATATTTTGAAATAATTAAAATAGATATTATGAAGATATTTTATTACAGTTTTCAAGTTGTGACATTAATTATGAGATGTTTTAAAAAATTAAATGTATAATTTATTAGCAGAGGATAATTAAGACACGATTCATTAGTAAGTATATTAACATAAATTTTTTAGTATATAAGACGTACAACCTTTGACAAAAACATATATACAGTGTCAAGTCTCTTGGGGGATAACTAACGGTTTTTTAACTGTTAAAGACAGCCCAAAATTGTTGTAAAATTGGAAAGGTCCACTGATAGACAGCGGTTTTAAAATGATTGTTGTGTTTGAAGGATGCGTCATGCGTATCGGGATATTTTTGCAGATTTTTCTAATACTTTTTAACAAATTACAAGAGTATATATATAGTATCATGATTTGTCCATTTAAATATACTATTTTTCATTGAGTATGTACATTGTGTACCAATTGCACCGTGCAACTCAGTGTATTTTAAAAAAGTTACACAATTTATTACTGAAAAGTTACACTATGAAAGATACACTTTTCAGTAATAACATGTTTAACTTTTCTGTAGTATTTTATGTAACTTTTAAAAAATGAACTTAAATTGCACGGTGCACCTGATACATACAAGACTAATTCTTTTTCATATATTATTTCATAATGTATTCCAAATTATATAACCAATACATACATCACGAGTACTGAATGACATCATTTTATTTTATTAGAGTAAATATCTTAATTATGTACATATACTGTGTAATTTAAGTGTATCTTTTATGAATAATTCCTATTATATTGTAAAGTTACACTTATTTATATTGAAAAGTTATCTAACGTTAAATAATATCGTGGGGTGACTGCTCAAGAAAAATATAGCGTTTTTTCAGTAATATAAGAGTGACTTTTTAAATATATATTTAAATTAGTTAAGCTCTTAATGAAACTAATACTTAATTTATATATATATATATATATATATATATATATATAATCTATCAGTTCAAAATATACATATTTAATTTTGAACGGATAAATAATTTTATCATTCAAAACAAATTTACATTTGTCACTAGTCAAATTGATAATTACAAAACTTTTTTTTTATCTGTAAAATTGTGACTCGAACCCATAACGTTTTCGGCTATAAGTAGTGGGCTCTAAGTAATACAAAACTAAATATAATATTGCAAAGCTAAACTAATACTCGGTCCATTTCTTAACCTTATAAATATAAATACCCCTCACCAACTGTTAGACGACCATTTGATTGAAAAATTGATGTACTAGAAGAAATTGATGTAACCATCCAAATTTGTCCTTATACGAAACGATCAGTATAATTTAGATTAATTTTTGTGTTTCATTCCGTATTTTATAATCTGAAAGAATTATATGTGTGGAATGTTCAAAAAATATGCAAAGAAACATGGGTTACAAAATGTGAAACTTGAAAAGCAAATTATAACATATATAAAAAATTACACCAAGGGATTTAACTGCTTTTTAAAAACGTTAGCTCAAGGCAAACAATTCATGTATGTGTTATGTGTATCTATAAACACGCATGCATGCATAGTATGATCAGTATATATATACTCCCTCTATCCATCAATTATATGCAATTTTATTTGCACATGGTTTAATGCATTAATATGTCGGAGGGTATTTTGGGTATTGTGGGATCCGTTTATGAATAAAACGATATGTACTTTAAAAAAATGTTCACTTTATTCATAAACGGACCATACAATACCCCAAAATAACTTTTGATATATTGCATTAAACCACGTGCAAAGAAAGATGTATATAATTAGTGGACAGAGGAGTATATATATATATATATATATATTCATGGTGACATGCATATTATATTGATATGCATGAATGTGCCCATATCAAAAGATAATATGCATGCTTGGAAATTAGTGTGTGTATATATAACTAATTTGAATTGCTGAAATTAGGTACCTTGGATGGTGGTTAGTGCAGACATGGCTCCAAAGAACACGAGGATTAAAGAAAACATTGCAGAGGACGACGATATCTCCATTAATGGAAAGAAAGAAAAATTAAAAGGGAAGAAGATGATGGAGAGGGAGGATTAATGAAGAATATAAAAGAGAAGAAGGTAGCAAGTTAATTAGGTACAAGGGAACTATGGAATTGGGCATATTTAAAGACCAGTTGGTTGACGTATTGCTTGGGGTGTCTGGACTAGCTAATTGGGTGACTTAATTCATATAATTAATTTATAGTGTTTGAATATTATTATTGCAATCATACATTGAAATATATAGGTCCCATATATAGTTGATGCCACAATTAATGATCTCTGTTGATTTTTGTGCATATTTTCTACGAGTTCATTAAATTTCATACTATTGCCTGTTTTTTATTTGAGTTGTAAATCAGTAAATTAATAAATTATCTTCACCATACACACTATTATCACCAAATTAATACATTTAATATTGAAAAAATAGATATTATTATAAAGTACACAAAATACAAACAAGTTTCACTATGAAATTGGGTCAACATTATATATATATATATATTTTTTTTTTTTTTGCCATTTTTCTTATTTTTATGCTAGATGGGTATTATTTTTAAGACAATGTGAATAAGTAAAACACAAATTGGGAGCAAAACCTAACACGAGATTTTGGGGAAAATTATCCAAATCCAACCCGACCTGATCAGGATCCGCAAATTTTTTATATGGATTATTTTACATATTAAATATTTCATATAACAATTTGTATTCTCTAAAAACATTAAGACATTTTATTATAATATTATCACTTTTCTAATTTAGTAGATTTTATATTATGAGACAGTAGAACACAAATTTTTACCATAGTTGAATTTTATGACTGACAACTGAAGATGTGTCTCACTGGAGTGAGTAAAAATTTATCATGCTGGTGTGCATGCATAAATTTTAAAAATTCAAACCCTCATTAATAAGATTTTTTTTTAATTTGGTACGATTTTGAACAATTTTCTCGAGGATTTTTGGGTGTTTTTTCAAGTGTTTTGTGAATCTTTTATTAAATGCTATAAATATATTAATTAAAAATATTTTTCCCTTCTACAACCAGAAAATGTTATTAAATACTCCATCCATCCCGTAGGAATTTGCACCTTATGGGACGACACATTTTTTAAGAATAATGTATTTTATATATAAAATAGTGGTATATAGGTGAATATGTGTATAAGTTTGTGAGTGTGCACGTAAATGCTTTCTTTTTTAGTAGTGTGCAAATTGTGTGGGACATCTAAATAAGAAAAGTGTGCAAATTCCTGTGAGCAAAGAAAGTATAAATTATCATTTTATATATATATATATATATGATGTGGAAATTAAAAATATAAAAATATGAGACATGTCATCCATTTGCCGACCAGAGATTAAAAAAATATGTATCTAATTGAAACTCTTTAAAAGACTGCATTTTTAATAATGATCATGAAGTTCAAGATTAAATTGAAAATTAGAAAAAATGTGGTGCACTTTTATGGAATTAACCTATATTTTTATTATAATAATATGAATTTCTCACTTTTATTCGTATTTAGCTAACACATCATTAATAAAATACGTAAAATTATATATTTTATTCAAATGTATTTTTTTAATAAAGTAATCTCTATTATTATTGAAAAGTCACCTTACAATACCATTTAACATTGATTAACTTTCCAATGTAAACAACAGAAACTTTACAATAGCAACAGAGATTATTTTTTAATAACACATTTGAATTGCTCAATGTATTTGGTGAACAAGAAATACGTGCGGCATTGCCTATTTGTCGTTTTACTTATTTCTCTTACATCCGTTATAAAATCGTTTCAATTCATGTTAAAATGCCAAGTCGTCGTTGAGTCTTGCAGAAAAAACAATGGTTTTCCACTTCATTATCAATAGAAATTCAAATCACTTGTAATATATAAACAAGATAATCCATTCTTTAATGTCTCCATACATTTGTATATCATGTGGTGTTCCCCAATAGAGACGTTCTTAAATTCTTCTCCACCAAACTGGCCTGGCGGTTTAAGTATTATTGGTTTGACGGGTTCTTTTCAACGGGAATAAGTTGTCGTATAAAATGGTACTATTAACGTATGAAATACGTTATATGAGACATTTAAATAAATTATCACTTATATATTGGTTCAAAAAAATATGTTATATTAGTTTACACATTTGTCGCTAGCGTCTGTTTCTTTGCCATATAGAGCTTTAATAGTAGTTAGCGTCTATTTTTTTATATACTATTCATATTTTCTCGGTTGATTTTGGAGTAATTTATGTCTCCCTCTAATGTTCAATTGATCTATTATACTCTAATGTTTTATTTATGAATGATCATTTCCTTTAAAAAAAAATAACTTATTGATGTTATGTTTACCGCAAGTAATTAACTAGACACGTCGGGATTGTAGGTTTGGCTCCCAATTTCGACCGTCACTTTTTACGTGAGATAATTTTATTGAGATTGATGTTCAAAAGTTAATACTGAGTCCTATTATTGTATATTTTAATTGGGATTATTGTAAATTATTTTCATATTTAATTTTTCTAGTTTATATAATTTTTACTTTAGTTTAATTCATGTGTCCGCAGCAGATTTAGAGTATTGAAAATATTTGGAATTTGTGATTCTATGATTTAAATTTAATCAAGTCTAAGGAGTGCGAATTGGTTGATTGGAAAGTGTGATAATAAATTTTTTAGGTGTTATAAAATTTAGGAAAAATTATAAAATGATTAATAAAATTTACAGTAATTATAAATTAGTTTTGTATAGAAAAAAATATACTACTGTGTATAAAATAATTATATTTCTATTTAATTATTATAAATAAATTTGTAAATATAGTCACTTTTTAATTATGATGCAACTACTTCTAAAATCTTAATCTCTTATATTTCACAGTTTATATTCATCCGACGTGGCTACTTTAAAAATCCTCTATTTTGAAATTCTCAAATTCTATCACTTATACGGTTATTATATTAAAATTTTGCGGTAGTTATTGCTAAAACTATAAATGATTTCTCCGCTTTGTTTACATTTTCGGTATTATATATTCATCCACATTCTATTCACAATTATTTTGTGATTCCACCGTGCTTGATGTTATTTCACAGTAATATATTTTTTATTTTTCTATGGGTTAGAATTTAAATTATTTTTATTTTGTTAACGTAATTACTCTTTTTTGGGTTTTCTTAATATTTTTGCAGCGGATTAAATGTTCAATCTCCCCAAAAATAACATACAGATTTTAATTCGGATTTGTTAGATATGAATTTAACGCAGCGTGTTTTTCACGGATCTGCCTCTCGTGCAGTGTGGCAACCAGTGGGCGGACGCACAGATCGGCGTACGAGCGCGTCCATGACCATTGGTGGAGATGGAGAGGCGGAGTCTGTAGGAACTGAAACGACACCGATCAGGCTACCAATGCGCTCCAGTACCAGTTCAGTGTGGTGACGCTTCAGCCGCTCAGAATGGGGCAGACTTCACCGGCAACACCTCCCGCATGTTCAGTCGTCTTCTCGCCGCTCCCTATGCCCGGAACATGGTTGAATTTTTTGTTTTTTGTTTTTTGTTTTTTTTTTATATTTTCTTTGACATTTTTTGACATTTTGATAAATGTAATTGCTGATTTTTAGGATGGGAATTTTTAGATTTTAAATTTTATGAAGTATTTCTGTAGATTGTTCAGATTTTTTAATATTTTTTCCTATGAAAACTTTACTGTTAATTTTCTTTATAGTCGAATTTTGCAGTTTCGACATCAAGTTAGCAAGGATGTTCATTTGTATAGAAATGAATTTAAAAGATTTTATGAATGCTTTCATCTGCATATGTTAATGATAGTGTTCAATTCCGTTTTGTTCAATTCCGTTTTCTCATTTATGATTCTACGTATTTTTTAAATTAGTATGAACTTTAAATTGTATATAGTGAAGGATAGAGATCATGTCAATAATATTTTATTTTAGTGCACCAATAATATATTTTATTACATAAATCATTTATTAATATTACAAATTTATTCTTTTTAAATATGCTCACTCAAATCCTACTATTATTTCAATATAATTATTTAAATATAATTATTATTATTTCAAAATAATTATTTAAAATATAATAGAATATTATTATTATTTCAATATAATTCAAATTTAAATATAATAGAATATTGTTTCAAAATAATTATTTAAAATTATAAAATCCTATTGCACATAGATTTAAATTTTAATATTTTAATTTTATTTTAATATTTTAATTAAATTATTAATCCATCAAGTGCCTATTAATTTAAATTTAAGATTAAAAAAAAATTTAACATCATATTATCTCCAAAATTCCCATTAACACGTCAACTGCCTATTACACATTTTTAAAATTTACATTTAAAATTTATTTATTTAAATTTAAACTTCTAAAAAAAAATTCTGCATTATCCTTGTTGAGCAACTTATGCAACCGAAAGATTTATGTGGCTAATTATACGTAGAAAATCACTCAAACAATAATTTAAAGATGTAATTTGGATTAATAATAGGAATTATAATTGGAAAAGTAGAGAGAGAAATTGTGTAATGTATTTCTTATATTTGGGAAATTAGCTCCTTACAAATGGGTTTATTACAAGTATTTATACCCTCTATTTAGTGAGGTGACACTTTTTTAAGCCACATGGCTTCTGGGGGTGACAAGTGTCCTCCACTTGTCACCCCTTTAAAGTTTTGCTCCACTAACTTCAGCCTTATGATTCGAACCTTTCATGCAGGTTCCTTGGACATATTGAACCTTCTTTCCTTTGAAGAATGAACTAGCAAGAGGGCGAGCAGTGCAGCGAGCAAGGGAGCGAGCACCAAGGCGAGCAACCTAGTTCTGGCTTCATAAGCTTATTGCTTTGTCATACTCAGAGCTTCGGGCGACCAACATGGCGAGCAGCACAGCGAGCATTGGTGCGAGAAACTGGGGAATGGCCACGTAGGCTTGTTGCTTTGACACCTCTAGGCTTCGGGCGAGCATGTGGGCGAGCATCCTGGCGAGCATGTAGGCGAGCAACTTATACATTCTTGCTTGTTTATACTTTGGTTATTATCTAATCTTCAAGCTTAGATCATTTTATCAACAATCCTTATCCCACAATTCTCTCATAGACAACTGTCTATTAAACCTTTTTACAATTTAAATTTAAATTTTTAAAAAATTCTTCAACATTATCCTTATCTCCATAATCCTCATTAACACGCCAACTTTTAAATATCTAAAAATATAAAGATAAATTTATTTTAATCTTAATTTTTAATATTTACCAGTTTTACGAATTCAACGTGGTTACCTCGACTGTTTTTAATTTTAAAATTCTTAAATCTCGCATATACATTTAAGTTTTAATATTTTAATAAAAATATTAATCAACCAACTGCATATTCATTTAAAATTTTTATTTAAATTTAAACTTTTAAAAACTTCTTACAACGTCATCCTTATTCCACAATCCCCACTACTCAACTGCCTATTAAAATTTTTATAATTAAAATTAAAAATTAAATTTTTTTATTTAAATTTAAACTTCTAATACCTTGCATCAATTGATTCACATCCCGCGTAGTACGCGGGTTATGTACTAGTTTATAAGTATAAAGTGGTAATATATTAAAACTAATTTCCAAATTCTTGAACGGGAACTATTTTAAATTTTAAAATTCAAAACAAAACCACCTTCTAGTTTTAGGATAGAAGAGAGAAACATTTGGAAAAAAATTTGAGCTACAGAACATGCTAAGAATGAAAAAGTTCGGCAGAAGGAACTACTCCCTCTATTATACAATTTTTTAAACTCTTACATGGGCACGCAGAAAGTATTGTAATTAACGCAATAAATGAAAGAAATAAACAAGAGATTTGGTAACTCAATTCGTCACAAGGACCACGTTTTCGAGCGACCAAGCCAGGAGATATTACTGATAATAACTGTGTATAAGAATATAATGTGTACAATTAATCAGAAATACATGTATATAAAGTATGTAACCCCAACTAACCCTAAAGCTCATTAGGTCAAAGGCCCAATGGACTTAGCTAATTACTAATGTCCACAATAATATTTTACAACACTCCCCCTTGGACATTATAATTATAATTTTGGAAGAATACATTAGTTAACAAGGAAGAGTAGAACTGTTGATCTTCGAGATCCAATCTTCAGGATTGTATTGAAGTTGATACTCCCCCTGAAGATAAAGTCGACGCATTCCAATTCCATGAACATACTTTTCAAAAGTAGATGTAGAAAATGATTTAGTGATCGAACAAATCTGCAAGATTATCACTTGAGCGTATTTGTTGTATCGTAATTTCACCACTCTTCTGGACTTCATAAGGATAAAAGAATTTAGGGGATGTGTTTCGTCAAGTTCCCTTTGGCATAGCCGTTACTCATTTGAGCAATACAGGCAGCATTATCTTCATGGATTACAGTAGGAGTTATGTCATTTAAAGGGATACCGCACGAATCGTAAATGTGCTTTACTAATGAATTAACCAAACACATTCACGTGCAGTCTCATACAGAGCTATAATCTCTTAATGATTTGAAGAGGTGACCATCATATTTTGTTTAACATATCTCCATGAGATGGTTGTACCACCACAAGAAAAACGTAACCAGATTGATATTTGGCATTATGGGGATTACATATATCCAGCATCTGAATAACATATTAGTGTTTTGCCTATTTTTTTTTTAATAGAATAAACCAAGATCTTGTGAACCTAAAATATATCACAATATGTGTTTAACACAATTTCAATGTCTTCTTGTATTTGAGGCGCTGAATCATGCAAGTAAATTTACTGCAAAAATAACATCCAGTCTAGTGCAGTTTGCAAGATAAAGTAATGTGTCAATTGCACTATAGTAAGGAACTTCTGGTCCTAATATCTCGTCAGCATCTTTTTAAGTCTAAAAGGTCTTTTTCCATTTCAAGAAAGTGAACAACTATTGATGTGCTAAAATGGATGGGATTTGTTCATATGAAATTTAGCAAACACATTCTTCAAGTAGGTTCAACAGGTGTATAATTAAAAATTTCTTCATGGAGATGTTCGATCTTCAAGTCGAGACAATACTTGATTTTACCCAAGTCTTTATTTCGAATTCACCCTTTAAGATTTAATTAGCTTCTTCAACCTCTTTCCTACTTCAGGAGGAATTCACTAAGTCGATTTAACCATAATCAACTTTATTGTTTTAAACCATATAATGAATATTGTAGTTTTATACTAAACGTACTACGATTTTCATTATTCCGCATCTGGAGAATCTTTAAATCCATCAGGAATTTTCATATAAATATCGGAATCTAATGATCTGTATAAATATTTTTACAATACCCATCAACTGTATTTCTAAATCAATTTAACTGCCATGGGTACACTGCGGAACTTTATAATATTCACAATATGAGAATATGTTGAACACATCAAAATCAATAATGGGTATCTGCGAAAAATTCTTAAGCTATCAATCTCTACTTTATTATTTTATTTTGTTTTCGTATAAATACACATTTATATCCTTCAGGGATAAAATTTTCAGGGGTACGTACGATAGAACAAAATACTTTTCTTTATTAACGAGTCTAGCTCTTCCACACATGCTTCTTTCTATTGCATCTAATCAAAGTGCTTCAAGCACACAATTTAGATACTGGATTCAGATTTTAGAATAGCAACTATGAGTACGAATAAATTGTCGACAACAGTGATATATTTATCTCCTGTATTTATTTATTTTAAGATTCATATAAATCATATCCTCATCATTTCCCAAAACATATATTGATCTGGGTGTTTCACAATCCTAGTATTTTGATTTCTATGTGCACGTGCCTTTTACTAGGATTTCTGTCTTCACGACAAATCTTTCAAGGAGATTTCAATAGTGTCTGAATATTTTATTAGCTTTAATTTACCATGGATTTATATATTGTGTAAGGAGGTCCATCACGCTTCTGGCGTACAGGGGCACATCAATATTATTTGATTTCATTGGAATCTCAACTATTTATGGTCACTTCTTTATGATCAATGATGCATTTGATAATGCAATTGACAGATTATTTTCTAATTATTGCAAGTTTATTTTCTTTGAACTTCCAATTCAATTTGACTAGTGCTTGAATCAAAATATTTGAAGATCGTTTTCTTTTAAAAAAAGTTTCTCGGTATTCATTTAATTTTGATTCCTAATATTCCTGTAATACCGAGAAAATGATCTTCATCAAGTGTGCAGTCAGCGAACCGGCCCATAAATTAATCCACTGTCAATGGTTCTAAGTATCACAATAAGTTGAGATACATAACCAATGTATATACCTAGTTTCCTTTAAGTGACAATTGAGGTACGCTTTAGAGATAATATAAGAATATATACTGCACAACTAAAATACTCACAGACTGGAAATGATTATTATTATCGACGCACTAGTTTCAAAAGAGAGTAATAATAATATGCAGTAGGTCGGATTTGAGTTAGAATACCTACATGTAAAAAAAAATTCATGCTTCAAACAACTAGCAGCTAAGTTGGAATTTTTATAATAACTGTCTAGCGATTAATTTGATCATACTAGTGATTCAGCTAGACCATTCTGAGTATAGACGTAATGGACTTAATGTCTTACTTTGAATTTATGCTTGAACGGATTGGTTTGTGAGGGATAATTTTGTTATAAAACTGCAGTTTTTGCTCTATTTAATTATTTAATGATGATCTTTTATATAAATATGCCGGTACGGTTGATTAGTGTGATTAATTGCTTGAAATTTGTGTGATTAATTGACTTATTTTGATTGATTTCTTGTATTAATTTATACTAAATTGACTATTTGTGCTTAATTGTGAAAAGATATTTATTTTGCTATTTTATAGAAAAATGAGTTTTAATTGAGCAAAATAGATGTTTTTATTAAATGTATGAAATGAATAAAATAAATTGAGTTGGTGTTAGGAATTAATTTATTTGGATACATTCATTTGATAAAAATCACGGCCAATTTATGAAAGTTGAATTGCAATTTTGGGTAGAGGATAAAAGCTGGAAGCAATGAGTTATATTCATATTCTCAATGGAGCCCACATCTAATTAATTGTTGACTAAGGTTGATTGCTGCAGAGATTATTTCAAATGGACAAGTGCTGGACCCACTTTTACACTCTATCTCCGCCGGAATTCAAGCTTCCTCGTCGCCGGAAGAGCTCCTCTTCACCGTCGCGGCAAAGCTCGCCTCACAGCCCACACACTCACCTCTGTTCTTCACTTGGAAACCGGAATTGCAGCAGCCAAGCCTCACCTGGAAAAACCGTCGCTAGCCCCTGTTTCTCACCCACTGCATCTCAAAGTCTCGCCGGAATTCAATCCTGAAATAGTAGAGATCATTGCCGGAAATTTGCCTCACCACCTCTCAATTGAAGCCGTATCTTACCCATCCCAGCCACTGTTGTTCGTGAAGAAAAGAAGAAATGTCCAAATGAAGAGTTGCTAAACAGAGGAGAAACGCATTCTTATTTGAAGAATTGTCAAAGGGAACTACGTTTTTTTTTTTTTTTTTTTTCTGAAAATGGAAGAGTGCTCAATCACTTCTGTTGGTTTCCATTATTTGGGGGGCAAATGTGAGTTAAAAGTGATGAATGCAAGGACTCACTTGAGGGATTGCGGTAAAACACGTTTCACTTATTATGCTGAAAAAGATCTGGGCCTTCTAATTAAAGAAGCCCATTTGAATGCATAAGGCCCATTTGGATAGGAATTAAAAAGAAGAAGCAGCTGGGGGCAGATTCACACACACACCCTACTCCCCCTCGCGGAGAAATCCTCACCCCTTCACAAACCCCCACACATAGTAGTTAGAGTTTATCATTTTTTTAGTTAAATTTAATTTTAGTTGGAAATTTGAAATTGTTTGAAGTTCTATTTAGGTGACTTCTACTCTTTTCTTTAATTTTATTGCTTATATTTCTAATTGTTATAATTTATTGTTTTTATTTTGTTATGGGTTAGTTTAATATGCTGATGATTGTTGGCTAGATTTTTAGTATTTGGGTGTTTGGAATTATGTGGGTGATTGATTAGTGGATTGATTTTGTGATTATATTCTAATTGAAGGTCATGTGATTAGATTAATGGTGTTTGTTTGATCAATTGCTTGTTGGACTCTTTTAGTTCATATGAGTAGATTGTTTGTCGCAACGAGAGTTGGAAAGACATATTTATTTTGTATGGGTGTGAGTTTGATTTCGTGATTTGAGTTAATATTGGATTATCGCAACGAGAGTTGGGTAATTTTCATTAGAAAATCCATTAATCTACATTAATTGCTTGAATTAACCTTTAGGTGATTAGTGAGGGGACCAAAGGTGGGGCACCTTAGTATACGAGTGGAAAAGCACGCTAGAATTTTTCTTAGTCTTGTGTGATTACCCGGGTGGGAAACGGTGAACTATTCCTATAACAATCTACATGCTTAACTGACGCGTTAATCCTAGGCTTATCCAGTACGGTTTAATGTGTATTAATCATGATTGCTCCTATCTTTGACCAACAAAAGGGATAAATGAACTTGTTGAGCCGTTAATTGATTACCACATAATGAAGAACACCCGAACACATTTTCTCGTATTTGTTATCTTTGTTGATTTGTTTACTTGTTTGTTATTTTAGTGTCTTGTTTAGTAAATTTCTTAATGTTAGTTTAATTTTTTTTCTAGTTAATTGATTGCTGTTTTAATTTTTGCATTTAGTTTAGTTGGGGAACAAGTTAATTTGCACTACAATCAAGCGTCGACATATAGTTTTAGGGCTACACTAGCCATTAATCTCGTGGGATTGATAATTTAACCAGACACTTACCTTTATTGCACGAACTTTCTACACTTGGGAAGTAAGTGTTATAAAACACGTGTTAATTGTGAAAGTAAAATTTATGAGTAATTTTTTATTTTGGATTTGCACAAATAAAATTAGAATGATAATAAAAATGTGTAATTAATTAGGGATGAGAACCTTTGTGTCCTAATATTGGATGTTTGCATGCATATTAAAGCAATGGTAAATGATACTCTCATCTCACAAAAGTTTGTATGTTTATCTTTTTAGTTTGTCTTTAAAATATTTACATATTATTCCTTTAACTCTACATCTTGTACATTTTACTCATTACACTTTTTTTAAAATTCGTGCTCCCAAAAGTACCGTAAATTTTTGGGGAGGAAGGTAGGCACAAATGTTGCACTAAAACCACAAAAAACCCTCAGAAACTACATATACATATCATCACAGCATGAATCTGATAAACATTATCTATCTAAGTCCTGCTTGCTAGCAACAAAAACTTGTACGAGACGTCTCATACATGACATTGATCTCATTCGCTCTAATATATGATCTGTGGGCTTGTGGAGCCCCAACTCAATCATATCTCAAGCAGAACTACTCAAACACCAAAATGGAGCTCCATCTTATAGCAGATGCATCTATCAAGTCTTCTCAACTCGACTAAGATGTCCAATAAGTTTATCCCCGATCCACCAAGGCTGCCTGTGTGCATCTCCAAATGCACTAAAATCCTTCCTATCCTCATCCCTCTCTGGCACTTCTTGACTCACTGGAGCTTCGGTTAGAAATTGTTGCCAAAATACATCATTATCCCCGACAGAAAATCCCTCGTTCTGCTCTTGATCATTGCCCGATTTCATATCCACCTCAGGATCGGAATGGTGCCTTGATTCCATATCATTAATGCACATGGATGATATTTCCAAGCTATCAAAATGAGTTGATGCAACCAGCTGCTCAGGGCAGGAATGGCAACATTCTTGTGAGGGACTTTGATCCACCCCATGCACAACTTTCTCCCAAAAGCTTAGCGATGAATCCAGCTTTTCGACTACTGAAGGGATCGAATTCGCACCCACATTGGGTTCTTGATCGTGCAAAGCTAGTAGCCGCCTCTTCTTGTTCAGTGACTCCGAATGCTCAACCAGATTGGAGGGGTGTTTAGGTCTTTGTAACAAATGAGAGAGGTTGATCACCAACTGCCGTTGCCTTTGGTCAAGACTCTGCAGTGTCTCCCCAAGTGATTGCAGCTCTTGTTCATATCCTTGATTCTCTTCCTTATGCCTCTCTAACTCTAACTGAAGGGAAGCCTTATCTTGTTTTAACTTTTCAATCTCCTTCTCAAACTCCTCTCGTTCTGAATCGGTTAATGGGGCTCCGGTTGCTTGACCCGAATGGCTATGGACGGGCTTTCGTCTGTGGATGTTCTTCAATAGGTGTCGCCTTCCTCGAACGAACTCTTCATTTGCAAACTCCCACTGATCTGGATCAACCTTCCTGAAGCCCTACAAGTAGAATGAAGCATGACATTTTTAGACCAAAAACAGAGAAAACCAAAAAGCCAAATGAACATAACTGCATAACTAAGTGCCTATGCTTTCCTTTTCAAGATCCAATGAAATATCCTAAGATGGGTTTACACATAAGAGTGAGTTTTACAAAAAAACCTCGAAAAAGATGAGCTTTGGAAGAGCATTCTTTTCCAATTAGGATACCTAGGATCTCAAAAGATAGGCTAATGAACATCCATTTAAAGAAGAGTAGATTCCTTGAGCACCTGAATTTACGTAAATTCGTATTATTGTTATGTATAATCACTAGTAATGTTATTTATATACTCTCTCCATTCTACTATAAGTTGCTCATTTTGTCATTTTCGTCCGTTCCATTATATGTTGCTCATTTACTTTTTTACTTTTTTTTAAATTTACTATTCACTTCTTTATTATTATTTTCAATATTTTTTACACTATTTCCATTATCATTTCACTTTACTCCATCGCATCACTTATACTTAAATCTATGTGCCTAAAAGCAATGAGCAACTTATATCGAGACGGAGTATATTATTATCGTTATAATAATATATTTGATTTTTTAATAATAATAATAAATATATATACAACAGTGATAATATATACATATAACAATAATAATTGACAAATCAAATTCACGTGAATTCGAGTTTATATAAATATTTTACTTTAAAGAAACGCTAATGAACATTCAATCCAATTAGGAAAAACTCAAATTTTCAGTTCAGCTTCCTATTTCCAGGTTATTCAAACCGAGTAGGTCGAGAGTGCAATTTGACTTGTTGGGTTCGATAATTGAGAATTTCATAAATTTTAATATAATATGAAGGCATCAATTATGCTCGAGCTCGACTCGTTTGCTTCGTTAGACTCATAAACAAACCAAATTAAACTCTATTTTTAGCCCATTAAAGTAATCAAGCGAGTTGGAGCTTGGGTAGTCAAAAGCTCGAGTTGAGTATAAAACTTGTAACTCGTATTACAGCAACAAAAGCAAGTAAGCTAATGATGTATACCCTCTGCACCATAAACAAGAAAAAGAGCTCAAAGAATCTCAAATATTATTAATGGCAAGAAATAGCAGGAATTAAAGCAAAGAGGCTTACATAAGTATTGAGTTGTCTAATGAAGCTGGAGAAATTGTTGTGTTTGAAGTACTTTGGCAACAAATCGCTCGCAAATTCGGGCGGATTCCACACAACAAAACTGTGGCCCTTATGACTCCAAGATACAATCGACTCAGTTAAAGGATCATCAACCATCTCATATGTTTTCACCAGAAAAGGCGCTGGTGAATTCGATCCTTCCATAACACAAACACACTTATTTGATTTTAATTAACCAGATGAATCTTTTCTTTGCTTTTCTTCCAAATTCCAGAATGAAGACCCAAAAATCTTGAAGTGAAATCGCACTAGCTCGATTAGGATACTAATTCCTAGGCATGATCATATCGTAAAACCCCAGTAAATATTTATCAACAACTCAAAGGAAAAAAAAGAAGAAGAAAGTTATGGATTATGCAGACTAAACAATTTCAAAAACCAACTAAGAGAAAAGTAGAAAGTCGAAAGCACGAGGTCCTTGGGTAACAAGAAACAGGACACAAACGCAGGAAATATAATAAACGGAGAGAAAACAGAGTGGGTGGTCAAAATATGAAGTTTGACGAAGCAGGAATAATTGATGCAGGAGAAAAAAGCAGGGTAGGGTAGACTTGACTTTCAACATTACTTAAAGGAAAAATATCTTCTTCTATTTCAGCAGTAATATTTTTTTTTTTTATTATAATTGGCTATAAAGCTCACACCAAATTATTTTTTATTTTTTCATAATTTTTTTCATTTTCTTATTTAAAAACAATTCACATTCACAAATAAAAATTTATGCTCCACAATACCTTCATTTTTTCCTTATTTATCTATCATTTTAATATAATACTAATTTTCATTAAATTCCACACAAAAAATTGACGAAAGGGGGAGCAAAAGAACATTGTATATCCTTCTAAAATATATATAGTCATCAATTATGAGTAAAACGAATTAGGGAAATAGTATATGTATTGCTCTCTGGATTTTTTGCATATTTTCATCAACATCTACTGAAAAAATGAGCAAAACCTTTAGAACACTTTACAATGTTCAAGTGGATATTCACTTATGTACTATTTTTCTTTTTCTATTATGGAACAAAAGTTATTACCTTTTCATTTTCCAATTTTTAGTTATGACTATTTTGAGAATTAATTCTTTACCAACAATAATAACTCTAATTTTAATGAGTGAATAGGCATAATGAGGGTTTCCCGGTGGTTTTTTATTTTATTTATTTATTATGTTTATAATTTTCGTTTTCGTTGAAAATTCAAAGATGTCATTGCTTTGCTTATAATACGTGCGGTTGAATTCAACTTTGGTTAGGAGAGAAGAACAGTGACAGACATGACATATATATTTTACGCAATATATATATATTAATTTATTGAAAAATGATTTGTATCACACAGAGGAAAAAGAAGTATAGTCGCACATGTGGACATTTCTTTAGTTCTAATATATAATTTTTTAGGTTTGTTAATTTATCGGTCTCAACTCTTTTTTTTTTCCACATATTTTATTTGAGCGTCTCACATAATTTTTTTATATTCTTAAAAAAATTATATTCACAAAAATTAATAAAATATTATTTTTACATTATTATTTAGCTCAACACTCATAAACTCTCATTTTTCTTAAAGAATGAGACACCTACTAGTATAAATGGAAAATTGGGAAAGGGTATTACATAGTATCAGGATATATTGCAAAATATATCCCTATTGAAGTTAGTTTCCATCTATGTTTTAAAAGCGGAAACGGAAGTTGACCCGACCACCTTAATATTTTTTGTTGGACCGGGTTCAACCGGGTCTAACTATTTTTAAAGCGGTTGAACCAGTGTGACATCATAAATACATAATATATAATTATATATATTTATATATATATTTTCTAATAAAATTATATATCTTATAAATAAATTTTATTAAAAAATTAAATTAAAGTTAGATATTATACCGGAGGAGGGTGGAGATTTAGAGTTGTATTTCCAGGAAGTGAAACTATATCTATTATCTAGGGTTATAAATTAAAATTAGACATTATATTATTAAATTATATTTAATATGTATTATATATATAATTAATTTAGTTAATTTTGTGTAAAAAAAATACCATTTAATTAAAAAAATTGTCAAAGTGCCGTTTCGGCCGGTCCAACCCGATTTTTACCGCTTTTGAGCGCTTTTCAGGCGCTTTTGAAAATGCCCGGTCCAACGTACTAAAGCAGTCCGGAGAGGTGTCCGAGTAGCGGTCGGACCAGTCGGACCGGCCGGTCCGATCCGCTTTTTAAAACACAGGTTTCCATTTATTACATAAAGAGTGCAATCCACTACATAAATATGTTATCCATGACTTAGAGATGCTAATTGACTCCGCCGTAATCCCACGGGATCAGCCCTAGCGGTTTTTGGACTAAACTAGTTAGGGTTTTTATCCCATCTGTTCTTAATGATCCTCTAATATTAAAAATCTAACCCTAATCTTAGCAGTTATTGGGCAAAACGGGCCACAAATGGGTTACTTCACTAAAAATAAAAAAAATTAACACAAAATCTAAAATATTGATCATAAAACATTAAAATTTAAATTAAATTCCAAAAAAATTTCATAATTTCATCAAAATTACATAAAAATAGTTCAATATAGTATAAATATTCAAACATCGATACCAAAATACTTAAAAGTTTACACATCATACTTAAAATTAATATAAATCGTAAATAGAAATTGAGGAAACTTCAATTAATAATAATATAATATATTATATTTTCAATATGTATTTATATAAAATCAAATAAAATTATACGGGCTAGCCTGTTTTAGGGTCAGGTCAAAAAGACCCAAATTTAAATGGGCCTATGAAAGTATAGCTATAATCCTATATTTTTCAAAGTTGAATGGGTAGACCTGTTCAGCCCGACCTAGTTTAACATCCCACCACTACCCTCAATATAATATACTTTAAAAAAAAAAAAAAAACCTTTTTCACGAAAGTGACAGTGGATTGTCCCATCTTATTAGTTCAATATTAGACATCCATTTAATGGGATTTACTATAATATAATCACAATATATGTAGTATAATAAGAATTTTAATATAGTAGACTTAAATGAACAATAAAATGTAAGGATGTTAAATTAGTCTTAGAATTGATTTTCATGTCTATTTAATGTATTAAAAAATAAATACAATCATAATTGGTGTAGTATAGCAAGAAATTCAATAGTACAAATTTAAAAAAAAATAGGATTAATTGTCATCTCAAACACATTTAACCCCTATATTTAAAGTTGATACACAAATTTCCACAACTTTAGAAATGACATAATTATTTAAAAGTAATACAATTTTTAGTTGTTATGAGCCGAATATTACCGCTCATAGGGAATAGGCCCAGGAATATCATGCTTGGGTTCAAACATAATGATCGTTAAAGTTACAGTGTGCTTTCGTAATCATTGTTTTCGAGCATCGATGATGTTTGCTGAGCATTGTATACATAATTCCGAGTAGGGACGTTAGGTGACCATAAGGCCGAGAACCGAGGATGTTTTCCGAGCACCACAAAAAGCCTTCCTAAGCCAGCCGCGACCAACGATATGATCGGCCATCCAACAAGGTCCCGACGAGGAATGAACCTAAAGGTCCGAGCAAGTGTAGTTCTGGAAATGGACGATCATCTTCTCGGCACTCGATAGCCCGATCGTTGAGTGGCAAAGGGGATCTTAGAAAAGGAATCAAATCAGTTTAGGCGCGCCCTACAATCCTGACAGAGGTACAATTCCGTTAAGAGAATCATGACGCGTGGCACACACTCATAAGACTCGTACATGAGACAAACGGCTGAGTGCAGCTTCCACAACGCGGAGCACAATCTGAGGCTATAGATAGCCCTGGGACCACACCAGTGTGACTAATAAATGCTATGTAACTCACCTTAAACTATAAATACACGAGAAGAACATATACATACACGCGCAAAGCGTTCTCCTCAGGCGTGATCGCCAGAGGGTCTGACCCTCGACCAACTAGGGCATGGAGTCTACTCCCATCAATCTTACTGGGATCAATCCCCCAAATCTATGGATATTTCGACTGAGGAAGGCAACCAACAATTGCTCATCCTTGCTCTCCAGAAATGCCTCGATGAGGTATAGGGCAAGGTTAACGCGAAATAGGGTAACCCCAAAAAGTTGAGCTCTGACAACGAGCCATTGTCCATCGGTGTGGAGTGGGCGCCGGTCTGGACCAAAATCACTCTGCTCTAAGCTTCTCTCTACGAGGGAAAAATTGGCCCGGAGACCCACCTCTCCAAATATCGCATTTACATGACTGGACGGGGGGGGCCTCTAACGCGACCAAATATCGCTAGTTTTTAATGACTTTTGGCAAGCTAGCCCACAAGTGGTATGCCAACCTCTCCTCAAGGTCCATCACGAGTTTCTTCGACCCCAGAGAAAAGTTCATCTCCTATTTCACTGCCAAGATCAACAAGTCGGAGAGCCAACACCACCTCATGAGGGTGAGGTAGATGAAAGACTGGACGGACAAGCAATACATTGACCGGATTGAGAAAATCATCCTCGGAGGGGAACTAATCAGTGATGAGCTTGAGCTGCGCTCCATCCTCGTGGGTTTTAGGGAAGACTCGCCAATTTTCCGCACCAAAGATCTCCCGACTACATAAGTCGAGTGTAGACACCGAGTAGGCAAGCTAATAAATCACCAAAAATTACTCGCCCAACATCTGGCCGAGGTAAAAGAGGAGGCCGCACCAGCAAATACCTCATTATCCTCCTCGAAGAAGAAAATGAATGGTGGTGGCCACGCGAGGAAACCAAACACTTGCAAACGGTTCGACAATGACATCGACATTAGCCTCATTGCCGTAAAGCTCAACCAGACCCGACGTTTATCTTCAACGCCATAAAGGGAAAGAACATGCTTGACTGCCCTCAGCCGATGCACCAAGTGTCGCGCCACCCAAATGACAAGAGATTTTGCACCTATCATGGCAACTTATGCCATAATACGAGCAGCTACCGTGATCTCATAAGGCAGCTATGGAAGCTGTATGAGGAAGGGTGTCTGAATAGTATGTTAAGAAGCCGGCACCAAGAGAAGCTCGGAGTGACTAGAAAGCTCCCCGAAAGGAATGAGCCAACAGAGGCCAACAACGCCAGAATGCGAACGTCATTCAGTTGGAAGACGACGACGATGATGACGATCTACTCGATGATACACCACTATTCGAGCAGGGGACGAGTGAACATGCTCCGACCAGGAGGAATACTGGGAGGTCTGACATCGGTCATCACATCTTCCAACCGCAAGAAGAAGATGGAATTGCGAGCCCTTGACCAGATCAATCTGGTCAATGTCCCAGAACCTATACTATCGCAAAGGATATGGTCATCACATTCTCTAATGGTGATCGCGAGGGCATCCTTTGCCCAAAAAATGATGCACTGGTCATCTCGACCAAGATTCTTGTAATGACGGTCAACAGGTTGCTCGTCAACAATGATTACTACTACAACATCATCTCCAAGTCCGCTTTCAACCAGATGGGGAATCTTGTAGCTTATATCAAGCCTTACGACACGGTCCTCAAGGGCTTTGGAGACACTTCCATCACCCCGTACGGAAGAATCAAGCTCACTGTCGAGCTCATCTGTTGCAAGGACAACAAGATCAGGATTACTAGGCCTATAAAGTTCATCATTGTAGAGCAGCCAAATGTGTATAGTGGCTTTCTAGATCATCCTTTCTGTTGGTCCCGTAATATCCTGAGGAACAATATTGAAGGGGTAACAACCTATTTAGTATGACGATCATTGTTCAAGTAATAAAAATAACACAAAGATTTGTCTAGCCTTATATTGCAAAGACTAGGATTTTAAGAAATATATATATTGTATCAGCTAAAGGAAGCTTTACAGATTATAATGGTGATTATAGAAATAGTGACTATGAATGTGTGCGTGTATATATATGTTATTGTCCCAGCTCAAATGAGCTTATATTTATAGGTTAAGGTGAGTGACATGTCATTTGTTAGTCACGCGGGTGTGGTCGCAGGGCTATATATAGTTGCACTCAGTCGCTTGTCTCATGTATGAGTCCAATGAGGTTGTGCCACGCGTCATGATTCTCTTAATAGAATGATACATTTGTCAGAGTTGTAGGATGCGCCTAGGCTAATTTGATTCATTTTCCTTTTTCGAGATCTCCTTCGTTACTCAACGATCGGGCTATCGAGTGCTCGGAAGATGGTCATTCATTCCCAAAATCATACTTACTGGAACCTTAGGTTCATTCCTTACTACTGATTTATGTTCGCACACAAATGCATTTTTCTACTTGTGTATATGATCGTGTAGTGGTAAGTTGATCTAGTTATAAATATCGAACCCTAGGGAAACAACTAAGACAATTTTAATTCTATGGTTAGTGTGAGTTTTTGAATTAAATAAATAAGAATGAAATTATATGTCTGGTTTAAATGAAATGAAAATGCAAAAATGATCAAATAAATGTTGGTCCCTTATAAGTGGTGATGGTCAAGGGGGGTGAATAGACATTCAAAAACAAGATTTAGACTTTTTAAGAAAAGGAAATAGAACCTTCAAGTACCTTCAATAAGTTTAAAATAACAATCTACAAGTGCTTTGGACCACAAAAGTTACAGTTGTAGACTATGAAGTTTACAGCTGCAAAGTTTCAAAACTTTTTAAAATAAAATAAACACCTTGTAGATAATATCAGAGGGATTTTCACACTTGAAAATGTATTGAAAAACCTCTAAATATGCAGCAGAAAAATAGTGTAAGTGTTAATGAAAAATAATATGGAAAAATGAAATTCACAGCTGAGTGACTAGAGAGTCTACAACTGTAGATTCCAGTTCCTTGTGAAACACAAAGTTTTATGCGGTTTTAAGGTAATGATGAATGTAACAATATGTAAATATGAAATAAACAAAACAATAAATAACTAAAGCAATATAAATAAGAACAATAGGGTTTATAGTGATTCATAGTCTATGAATGAGACCTCCTACATCCACTGTAGCACCACTCAGATGTCAAATTCACTAAGACAAGATCACAAAAATTGATTCCCCCTCATAACTAGATCTCACAAAGATTTCTAATTTAAGTGAAAGAAAGTACTTAACCTATTCACTCAGAATAAACAAACTCACTAAGAGTTTCGAATATCTCACAAAGAGAAATCTACACAAAATAGAATACAAATAAAATGTGTGATGGAACAACAACAAAAATGTGATTCTCTCTAATAAATCCTAACCAACTATCCTATGAATCACAAAGGAAAAATATATATCTGATGAACTCTCTCTCAAAATATATTGGTTTTAGATTTGCTCATAATGAATGATTGCTTGCTCGAGTTGTTGTTATTGTTTCCTCTGAAATCCTCCTATATTTATAGTGTAAGAGGTGTATCTTATCCGTTAGGAATTTAAAATTTTTATTTCTGGATAAGGCTCATCTCTCTCGATATAAATTTTCGCATGTGTGAGGTGGTCCTTCTCCTTCACACAGAATAGTATTGGGTGTACTATTTGTCTTTATTCTCAGAATATGGTTCAGCCTTTAAATTAATCTTTACTTATCCTACAGATTTTAGAATAAAATCTTCCTTAATGAGTGCAAAATTGTTTCACTAATCTGAGTTACAGGGTCTTGATAATCACTTGATCTGATCTTGTACTCTAATCTTCCAACGGTCTTAATGACTGTAGGTTTCCTTGATATTTGAAGCTTCAACTCCTGCAAATTCAATTCCATCTGTAGGAACAACTTTACAGTTGCAAGGTCTTGTCCAGCTGTAGGTTCACCAACTTTGTAACTATAGACTTTCCTTTTACACTGTAAATTCCTTAGCTCTTAGAATTAACCTGAAAAGTTAGTATATGTACAAAAATATATATATGTTTTGCTATCATCAAAATCTAATCAAAATAAGGTTTTTAACAATTTTCCCCTATTTTGATGATGGCAAAACACTTATGCAATATAAAAAAATAAATATGCAGTAGCAATGAGATATTACTAATAAATATGCAAGGAGATGATAAAAACAAGTAAATAACATAGTAAAGCTGCAATAAATAAAAAGGTTCAGATACAGCTTACAAAGTTTAGATAGAATAAAAATTAAAAAGTTGTAGTGTCTAATCTAATCTAATGTCTTCATCTCCTTCTGTGCTTGGGATCAACATCATTATATTCTTCATCTTATGAGCTATCAGAATTATGTCTGACTGGTATGCTTCCTTGAGAGACCAGCTTCTAATTTCTCTCATCTTCTTTCATGTACTGAAGCATGATCTTCAGTTCATACTCATTAAACACTTCTTCTTCCTTCTTAGATCTGATTGTCTCCTAGGAGGCGCTCTCCTTCTTTTAACATTTTTCCTTTCAATCAAGTATGCATTATCACCTGTGTACAAATTACCATTTTCCTTCAAATCCTTGAACTTTTGGTACTTATCCTTCTTTAGTTTGATCCTCTTCAGCACTGAATGCCTGTCTTTTATGGCTTCAAATTCTTCCCATAAAATTTCAAATTTTGCATCTTCTTACTTTCAGTATCTTCCTCTGGTGTGATTAGGATCATATTTGCATCAATTTATGCTCATTTTGAGATGATTTTATAGAGATTGGCATGCATTTAGAACCTTAATTGTTATTTAATTCGCTGGTAATTAATTGAGTTGTGAAAGTATCATTTGTGTTCTATTTTATATTATTATTCATTTAATTATTGAGTCAAAATATTTATTCATTTATTTATTTGACTATTTAATTAATGAATATGATATTAAAAGTTTTATAGCTCTGTTTGTTTTAAAAATTGCAGATATAAGAAAGGATAATAGGACCCAAGGTTTGAAAATCGGGAAAAAATGCCGAAATATCGTCGAAATTTTGGAAATTTCACATCACTGATATGGATATTCACTTGAACGAATTTTTTTCCAAAATATCGGGAAATATCCGGAAATATCGGGAAATATCGAATGTAATATCGATATCGGTCAAATGTAATTCAAAATTTACAACTTATCGAGAAATATCGTGGAAATATCGGTAACATATCGGTAAAATATCGGTATTATTTTTTTTTCATCCTTGATGACTTGGTACCATTATTGCTTAGACCAAGATGGTCTTTCTTCTTTTACATTTGAGCCTCATAGGACATCATTTTGGTATTAGTTGTCTAATATTCAATAATTATGAACAATTGTTGTATCGCTTTATATTTCTTATGTATGTTTTCTTGATATGTTTGTTGTAAGATTCTCATTTTGTTAAGATTTTAAGTTCAATTAATGTATTAAAACTAGTATTAATATTGTCTAAAATTTTATGTTAAATTTCTATCATTTTAATTAAATTTTCGTGAATTTTCTATATTTATCGATATTTTCAACAATATATCTATAAATTAAGGATACTTCATCACCACATCTACGTGTATTCACTGTACTGACAGCAACAAACACCAATGCACCTCTCCTCTGTTGCAAATTACAACCGCCTTTTCCGCTGAAAACCGTCCTTCGCAGCCACATTTCCGTCGCACAGCAGAAGCTGATCGCGCACCGCCCGTTGCGAGCCTTCACGCTGGTCTCTGTTCGAAGCACGTTGCGCCAGCCCTATTCCCGCCGGATTCCACTCACACCAGCCTGGAATTCCAGTCGCCGTGCCGTTCACACACCATTAACCGGCTCCGATCTGTTTGCCATCTGCTCATAGTCACTGGAAGTTATCTCCGTCGTCTTCCACCGATGGCATGCACACCGCCGTCCGACCTGCCTTCATCAATAACCCACACACAACCTCACGCCGTCGCACCGATCGGAAACCGAGAACCAGTCGCTGCCCTGCTACGCACCTGCTGCCGGAATTCTACCTCTCACGCAGCCTTCAGCGACACCTGAACTCACACGCGCAGCCACTGAAACCATTTATAGCCGCCATACAATCGAAGCCCAGGCGACAGCAACCGTCGCATTTCATCCACGGAAGCCACCGCCTCACATTACCGTCGCAAACCCTCGCTGCCGCGACTGGAATCAAAGCGGCTAAGCCACTGCACACCACACTTATTGCCGGAAACGGTTCGATTTCGTCTGCCGCCCCGTCACTGGAATTACTCTGTTCGCAACCACTGCCACACCCAAACCACTCCTCCGCATCGGATAGAAGCCGTCCGCCATCATCGTCCATTGCCCGTCTTGCTGGTAGTTAGAAAGAAAGGTATTTGGGCCAAATGCTTTTAATATGTTAAGTAAGCCCAAATCCTTATTCTAAATTTCTTAGCCCAATACCTGAATACTTAGGCCCATTTGCACGGAGATAGTCAGGGGATATACATACTTCTGGGAGGGTTTTTCAGGAAGAATCACGTAATTAGATTAGGAGATAGGCAGTAGGTTAAGATTAACTTCAGGATTAGAGAAAACAATTTCTTTTGATTTGCTTATTTTCATTCTTGATTTGGGATTTTTAGTAATTTAGTTTGATTTTAGTTTTCGAATTCTAATTATGCATATTGGTTATTTTAATTATTTTTGTTATGATCTTTCTAATGTTTAATTTATTCATGCTATTTTAGTTAATGTCTTTTGTCTCCGTTATTTCTGTTATGATCTTGTTAGTGTTTGATGAATTGATATTATTTTTTTGAATGCATATTGTCTCTTTTATTCCCACACATTAGTTATGAGTTAGGCCCTTTGTTTTGGGTGGAATTCACCCGAAGCATTTTATTATTCATGCACGTTTTAGTTTAGATTATTATTTTCGTATTCTTGCTTTATTTTAGTTTTGCTTCATTTTGTAGTTATATAGAAACCAAATACTGCAATTTCATTCTTGTTTATTTTAGTCCACAACTCACACAATTCTTAGGATTAGACTTGTCTCATTGCTTCTCGTGGATTCGATAGTTATAACTTGGTCAACTTACCACTACACAATCATATACACTTGTAGGAAACTGCATTTGTGTGCAAACACAAATCGCTAGTCATGGTGTCACTTGTCTCAAAGGTTGAACATTCAAAGGTTCTGAAATTCTTTGCTCTTTTTTTTTCCTTTGATATTCCTTCACTTTCCTTTCCCATTTTTCACTAGTTGGTCAATCTTGTTGTTGAGAATGATGAGCTTTGACAGTTGGTTGCTTCATAGCAGGCTTAGAAACTGGAAGTTGTATAATTTTTGCCTGAGAATTCTTTCCACTCTAGGTCTGCTCAGCAATTCTAGTAGGTAAGTCCTTAGACTTTGCAGCTGCAAACTCTCCATTCATTAGTTTGTTGTGCTATTTCACATTCTTCTGGATTTGTTCTTCCCTTTCTTCACCTTCTTTAAACTCTTGCTCCCTCAAACTTTCCCTCTTTTTGCCAGCATCAAAATGTGGCAAAACTTGGTCCAGTTTGGTAAGAATTTCAACCTTCATTGATTAAGAATAAAAAATTAAGGTTCTCGTTTCTCCTCTTAAATCAACAACCTTAGTTTTGAGTCTAGAAGTTTCAAATTTCATTCCTTCCACAGAGCTTTTCAATTCAATCACATCCTTGCTTCTCTTGATCAACTCTTGTCTCAAATCCACATTCTGCTTGATCAAATCATCAACAACTAATTTGTATTTCTCTTGCCTCACCTTTTTCTCTTCAATCCCTTTCACATGAATCTTCTTAACAACATCTTCTACACCTTTCTTTACTCTTCTAGTGATCACAGTCTTTGGTACCTTCTCAACCTCTTTCAAGATACCAGATTCTATTTCCCTTCAAGATTTCCTCAAAGTGCTATAGTTTTGATACAACTTCTTTAGGTGTAATTCTGTAAGCGTATCATTGTCTTCTTCTTCTGATGATGATTCAGGTTCATGTATTATAATGTCTTTCCCTTTCATCATCTTGGGGTTCTTTGATACATGCAACTCTATAGCTGTAGAGTCTTCAATTGTAGATTTCCTCTTGGTGGGAGTGATGACCATATGCTCTCTATCAAATGCTGATAGACTTTGTAGGGATGGAGTTGTCAACTCTTTTATGAAAACTTTATCTAGAGTGAACATTGCAGGGGTAGGCTGAGCAAACACTACAATATCTTGAGTTTTGTGCAATGGTTTGCCCTGCTCTTGCGCGCCCGCTCGCCTATGCATTTTGTGCGGCGGGTCACGCACAATGCGCGCATCCTGCCTCCATTTCACCCATCCGTCGCATGTCTCAGTCATTCAATCTGGCTTCAAAATCTACATTCTTCGTCTTTGATATCAGTTATAATTTATTTAAAAATAAATAAATAAACCTATCGTCTAGACTAGTCTATTACATAAAAACATCCTAGTTTACCCGTGGATTTTCTCACGTAAAAATGACCCGAACGAATTGGATTTTAAAGCGCATCATCATACATGCATGCATAAATAAATATTAAATATCATGACAATTGGATACCTGCAAAAAAATTCTAGCAATTCTACTATCCAATTTTTAAATTTAATATAAACACTTAAATTACAATTTAATGTATAGAGCCGAAACTAACTTTGGTACTAGTGGTCGGAGAATTACGCGGATGCCTAGATCTATTCGGATTATACACTAAATACAAATTTAAGCACACAACTAATTTTATCAATTAAATATAATTAAATCAAATAGTTTAACACCCAACAACAAGATTTGCATAAAAAACATATGAACACCTATTATCACATAAATCCCTAAACATGCGGAACTAACAGGTTTAAGTAATTTATACCTCTTGATGACAAATTCTTGAGATGCTAGCTTCCGGTGCACTCAATCAACTTGATCAACCCAATAAGCCTTCTCAAGTATTGTCTTGCCCTTGCTCGTATATCCGGTGGCAGGCCACACGAACAATTACAACACAAGGAAAAAAAATACTTGGTTGCCCTCAATAATGCTATGGCTGAAAATTGGCCTCTTATCGTTAGCATGGGATGAGCTCTCTCATCTCATATTTATAATGAAAATACTAGGTTTAATTTGTGTGTCAAAAATTAAATATGGTACAACTCTATTTTCCCAACAAAGAAATATTTGAATATCTGATATTCCAATTACCAAAATTAAATTTTCCACAAAATTCCTCCACATTGTTTACACCATAATTTTTAAAAAAAGAATATATATGTGTATTAATTCAGTGAGCTATTGATTTTATTAGATATTCTTTTATTCAAAATACATATCTATTTTTCATAAAATCTCTCATGAATTTCAATACATAAAATTTTAAAAACTTCAATAAATTTGGGCACAAAATTATTTCTTTTATTTTAAACACATTGTTCATTATTGGACATTTAATTGAGCTACTTGAGGGGCCTTTTGAAATAAAGTTTGGACTTCTCAATGGGCCTTGAATTCTAACATTGAGCCCAATGTCATTCAACTCATTAACATTAATCTCACTCCACTATAGGGTTAATATTGCACTATCCATCTAACCCATATTACAATCACATCGCTTCCAGTCATTATTTTCCGTGTTTAAGATTCTCTTGTCCGTCAATTAATCAAGTCATTGAATGCTTTAATTAATTTGACATCTTTATTTTTGGAGTAAGGACAACTTAACTTTATCATCATACCGAAAATAAATTCCACGTGCACGATTTAGTATGACGAAATGTATGAGCCCACCAAGAGGAATAATCATGCAAGATTCTCCAAGCACATTTTCCTCTGTATTAACTCTTAGCAAATGTCATGTTCTCAATAGTCTCACAAAAAATGCAAAGTATTGAGTATCATTGACTTTCTACACATAACAAATCAAAGTGTCACACACTAATTACACATAGTCCTATTTAAGGGATAGAGTTTTAGAAATAAATGACCACTGAGGTCTAGTTCTTCATCCCATAAATCAGTATAGAAGAATTACCTCTCTGTAGGCCCTTTTAAATGCATCATCATGCACTAGTGTAATCCCTTTGTCAAGATAAGCCAATCTGAGATCTACACATCAACCGTTTATCGATGGGGTGTTCAAATACCATCTAGGTTGAAGCTAAGTACTTGTCACAAGGAACTGATAATGTGATCTTCCTGTGAGTTATCCGGGGATTACCACATTTATCTACAATGTAACTTGTACTATTATATTTGAATGATTTGCAATAAATAAATAACATTCACATTATCTAAAACACAGTGATAAAATATTTATTTTAGATAAAGCTCAAGATTCAGTTTAGTTATACAAAGTAAAAACATACTTTCTAGTATAACCCTAACAAATGTACCATATTCAGTTAAACCTTTTGAGTGTTCACCAAAGGTCACCTGTGGGCCATTTTAGACAAAGCAATCTTGAATGATATCTCTTGATCCTATCATATATCTTGAACATCCACTGTCTAGGTACCAAATAGCTATTTTTGGATCCTCTTTTTTCTTCTTTAGCCCATTTTCACCTAAAACAAATCAGGCTTGAGGTACTCATTTAGTATTGAGTACTATTGTCTCAATTGTACCTTTCAGAATCCAAATCTGTCTCACTATCATGATAGAATCAGAAGTGTAGATTTATCCTCTAGCCACATCAACATACACTGTCATATTCTTCATTGGTGCCTGGAAACTTAAGGGTGTATGGGTGTCAGCCTTTTGAGGTTTAGGAGCCTTTGAATTATTCTTGGGAGCAAGCCTCTTGTTCCTCTTAAGCTTAGGTGCAGTGGGTCTAAGTGCATGTTGAGAGGGGTCCTAATGTCTTAAACCTCTAGGCACATAAGGTTTATGACATCGATTATAGGCCTCAAGTTACCTAAACCTTTTGGGAGCTATCAGGTTGGACTTTCTCTCAAGATCAGGTCTGTTCAGATAGTACCCATGCCCTATCTGGGGCCTTCTGACCTGAGTATTCCTCTGTCTAGGCTGAGGTCTACTATGGTTTGAAGTCCTAGGCTCATGGTGAGTTGGTTTAGTCTTTCCACTATTTGGTTTTTGCTTAGCTTTCTCAGCCATTTGCTTGACAGGTTCAAGATGTTCCTTACCTTTCTCTGAACCCTTGGTAGGGTGGATTGTACACTTCATACCCTCACAAGGTTTCACTAGCACTTTCTTAGTATTGCTCCCTGAAGTACACCAGATTGACCCTTGGAAGGTTTTAAAAGACTAAAACCAAGTTATTCCTTTGAACCTTTAGATAACTGATAACTATTGATCTCTTCTACCATAGCAGAAGATTTATTTAGAGCAACAATTTTCTTTCCCTTCCTTATCATTCAGGATTTCACACCTAGAGAAAAGGTCATCAAACTTCAACTAAAGTGCTTCCAGATCTTTGATTTCTAAGTGTTTTCATCTGTTAGTGATTTTAACAGTTTCTCTTTCTTAGCACAATAAAACATGACTTGGTCAAGTTCCTGAATTATCTTCACTGAAACAGAAGTTTTTTCAATGTTTGTCCAAGTTAACTGCTCAGTTAATCTCAGATTGTCAGTACTCAACCTCTCGTTCTCTTTCACGATGTAGACATTAATTTCCTGCACCCTAGAGAAATCAACCATCAATTGCTTTAAGGGGAGCTGAAGGTCAATTTCCCTCGCTGAATATGAGTTGGCTCAGGTGTGTGATCAGAGGAAGAAGTACACACATAGTTAGGAGATGTTACCTCATCAATATTTGCCATCAGACAAAGATCATCATACTCATCATATGAGAAGAGGTCAGGTGAGTGCCTTCCCGGACCATCAGAATCAGAACCTTCATCAGCGATCATGGCTTTGCGGTCTAAGTATCTCTGGTCTCTCTTGGCATTTTAATATTAGTACACCTACTACTCCCTCCGTCCTAAAGGTGTTTTCACCTTTGGGATGGCACATCTTTTAAGAAAAGTAGAGTGTTGTGTAAAGTTATATTATTAAAATAATGAGATTAGTTGGATTGTGAGGATAAAGTTAAAGTAATAGTTTCCATTTATAGGGTGTGAAAACAATTGTGGGACGGACGAAAAAGGAAAGTGTGAAAACAATTATGGGACGGAGGGAGTATAAACTATCATTTTTATTCCTATTCAAAACTTCTAATTTTCCTCATTCCCCATTTTCCCTGCGCAGTGCAAACCCCTCTCTCTCTCATGGGCACTAAGTTCTGGACAGTCATATTGATAGTGTCTAGTCTTCTTGCAGCTGTAGCAGCTGTTAGCATCATATGCATCATTTCTTCTGGATATAGGGTCCCTTCTTGGGTCTGGTTCCTTGCGCCCTGATGAGCTTCTTTGAGTTCTGTTGCTAGAACTAGGCCTTTGATCTCTTTATCTCCTCTCTGTCTCCTCATGATCACGTCTCTAATCTGAGCCTTTTCTTTCTTCAGATCTCCTTAGACTGATATACCTCTTTTTGTCCCTGTTATTCAGATAATACTGTTTGTACCTGCCAAATCTGGAGTTTAGTTTCTCAAATCTTATATCCATTAATCTATACTCATCAGCTAGCTCCTCTTTGAACTTATCTAACAAGGACATGACAACAGTGGATAGTGGTTCTGGGTTGGTTTTTAGAGCTAAGCTCTTCTTAGGGGTTTCTCACCATCATCACCAGTGATCTTAACCTTTTTATTTCTCTTGTTGAGAGCCTTTAGCTTAGAGAAGTGGTGAGTAGTAGTGACATTGGTTAGACCTTGAGTATTCTTCACCATGAGAACACTGGTATCCCATTTTTCAGGTAGAAAGTTCAGAATCTTGGAAGCCACCTCTTCATAGGAACATCCTTCCCAAGGGTTGCGAATTCATTCATCAACTTGATGAATCTTGACTCCATCTTGTCAATGCTCTCATCAGGTAGTATCTTGAAGACCTCAAACTTTTCATGGCTATGCTCCTTCTATTCTCCTTGATCCTGTCAGAGCCTTCACACATCTGGGCAAGAGTGTCTCAAATGTCCTTGGCGATTTTGAGGTGCATAGACCTCATAGAATCCTCATATATCACAGTATGAAGGATAATGTTCTTTGCTACATTGTCCAACCCAATCTGCTTGATTTGATCAAGACTTAGCCCATCTCTGGGTGCTGGAGTTGGACTACCTGGGGTAGAAATTGGTACATTCTCTTGAACTGGGAATGTGGTTGCTGCATCCATCATAAAGGTGATTGGCCATTCTTCAATGACCATATACATCTGGTCATAAAGATGATGTGAAGAATCCTGAATTTCCAAAAATCATAACTGGTAACAGAGAATTCAGGTAGACTAACCTCGAGTTTCCTGGATGTAGGCATAATGCAAAATTTTCTAAAAATTTGGATCTATTCAGATGACCACCAAAAATTTGTAGATAAACTATTGATATTCAAAGATAGTGATCTTTTGAAACACTACTCTGATACCACTTGTTGGTCTCAGACGAGTCAAATCAGTGTATGAGAGAATACATTGATGTCAAATCTTTTTGCAAGATCCCTATAGAAATTCAGTCAGCTTTAAACTGATGGTATGTAGTCAGGTTGACTAACAGACCATATTTCAAGTACGTTGAATCCCAGAGTGCTCTTTGAGGCTCAGTTGAGATAACCTACCCACTGACAACTCTAAAGCATATCAGTTGGATAACTATCATAACAAGCCTGAGTGCGAAAGTGTGAGTCCTAAGTTCTACTCATTTTAGTTTTCTGAAGAATTTTAACTTAGACTTTGTGAAGCAGTGGTTAGGGGTTCAGTGTGCCGGTTAAGATCTGGAAAGATTGTGTCTATCATGATAACAGAATGCAGAACGCGATGTTATGACAGTTTATTATGCAGAACGCAGTAAACAACACACTAATATTTAATTTGGTTCAGAGACTCAAGCTCCTACATCCACTACCCGATTTAACATGAGAAATCCACTCTAGGATTTGATACTTATTTTTAAACGTACCAAGGTGCATGACTGTCAAGGGATCCTCTCTTAGGATATTGACGCTTGTTTTTAATGTACCAATGTGCACTGCAGTTAAGTGATCATTTCTTAGGATATTGACCCCTGAAATTTTACGAGTTCTAGTCCTCTTACAACACAACCAACCTCACCGACTCTATCTCACACCTTGATCTAGAGTGATTTGGAATTCTGGGTTCCAAATTAAGGTGAGATAGCCTTTACAAGACAAACTAGAAACTGGGGATTAGGCTATCTCTCTAAGCTTAGGATATTACAATAATCTCTTAATACATAATGACTATACCTCACTAGCACAAGGGAAATTTGAAAAATTGCAGAGTGCTTTTGAATGCTTGAGCTTTGAACGCAATAGAGTCTTGGTTAATTTCTACTTAAAAAATTTTCATTACCTTGTTCGGGTGCAAGACTTTCTGTATTTATAGCTACATTTGAAAAACTATCTATTGGAGAGATAGCTTATATGCTTGCTAATATAGGATTAACAAACGGTTATAAAATGTACGATCTCTTTATTCCATGTTTGTTTTGTGATAAAGTTGCTCTGCGCATCGTTTGCCTTTTTCAGACTGTGTCAGGTGTCATTGTCAATTATGTATATAGGTGTCATCTTCTCATTGGCTCTTGTCCTCAGGATTTGGCATGAACTCAGAATCAGACTTGGATTGAATTTTTAACTTATCTAATAAGTACTTGTTGAGGATCTCTACTGTCGGACAAATGACTTAAATTGAAACATTCCTTTTGTAGTCTTTACTCTTCTACTAAAAGTAACTCAAATACTCATGTAACCCGACTCTATTAGCTTAGAAAGGCTAGACATTTAGGTCAGGTATAGATTACCTTTTGAGTCTTTAGGCTTGAATCAGTGCTCCCTCAGCTAGTTCCACCTCAGCTGATTTTCTGTAAACAAAAGACTTAAACTTGACTGTCAAGAGTCACTGACTAAGACTCATACAATTCTGGGTTTGAGATTTAATCAAAACAAGTATTGTTTCAATAGGCACAAAAATTAGCTTTAGACGATGCGAAAATTACAAGAGAAAGCTTGAATTAAATTTCACGGTGAACTCAAGTTTACAGAACGTGTTAAAAGAAAGATTTCCTAAGAGGAAACAACGCCACAGCATCAGATATATGACGATATTTTTGGAGGGAGATTTTTTTTTTCATAAACTTTTTGCCCTTTATAATCTATCGTGTTTTTCTGGGCACAAATTTAGTTCATCACAAAAATATCTAGAAATTTCACATCTTAATCATTATCCTCACCCCAACGGCCCTCCCCCCTCCTTCTTAAATTGGGTGCAGCTCCGACAGGTTTACTTCTGAGAGCAATCTTTCCTGTGAAGTATTTGTTTAAACAATGGAGAATCAAGTTGTGAGACGAAGAGCGAGTATTATTGCAGCTCATTTAACTTCTCAAGAAGATATATCAGCCACTGCTACCCACGTTTTCCCCTTGGTAATTTCTACAATTCTTGCGTCTTTTTCTGTTTCTTTATGGAAATATTAGCTGAAGAAATTTTGTTGATGTATATGTTTATATGCAATTGTTCACTTTCTGTTGTGAATTTGTGGTCAAGAAGAATTAGGACTGTAAACTTTGTGTTGTTTGATTTTGAGCTTTGTTAATTCCAAATTTTTTGTGTACAGTTTCAAGAAAAACGAAAATAATCATGGGGCCTTGTTTCGAGTTTTTCTACGGAAATCTCTTTTTTCTCTATCCCTTGAATGTAATGGATGAGTGATCATGGCAGTTATATTAATAGTGTTTGTGCTGTAGTTGTAGAAAAAACGAACAAAATTAAAAGGTTGTTTGAGGTCTGGAGGATGATTAGAAGGGGGAAAGATGATTATTTTATATAGGAAGAAAAATGGTAGTTTGGGTCACTTTTATTCTCATTTTTACTATAATGATCAATTGATCATATATTTATTCTGAATTCCACTTCCGTTGAAGAATTTCCAAACCAAGTATCATCTTAGTATTAGTTTATTTCGTGCATCTGTTCTCTGATTACTTAAGTTTGTGTTCTCAATTAAGTTTCACTCTTTTAAGAATGACATAGAAGATGGATGATTTTCACTTGATGATTCTATAAATTCTGATATTATTATGAATTAAATAACAAAATATAGTATAATAATAAACAATGAATTTGAAGTTACGAAATAGCTCTAATCAGTAGATCTTATATGTTTAAATGCAGTGCATTTGCATGCCCTTATGCTAGTGAACATATAGGTTTAAAATATAGTGCAAGGAAGAAATTCTGATATAAAGACGAGTACTGGTTCGATGTTAACATGGATTCTGAAAGATTAATCTGATTGCCCTGTGATATTGTGGAGATTTGTTTTAAGCTCAGTCTATTGTAAATACCGTAAAACAGAACAAATATTACATAACTTAAAAAGAATGTCATCACAACTTCTACAGGATTCAAACAGTTGCTAAAGGGTAAAATCTTCAATGTAGATCTTGTTGAGGTCAAATACTTGAGCAAATGAGTACACTAGGCACGCACTGTGTATTTAGGTGACTTATCAGTTATCATCAACTTCTTAGCAAATGATTCTTTGTAAGGAACTTCAGTGGTAGCATAACAGAGTTTGCCACCAAGTAAGTTTGGAAGAATCAATGCAATCTCTTGCCTATCTTATAAATTTTATGGAAGCATTGTCTTTTATTTATTTTTTCAGTTTTCCTGTGTTTTTCTTGGCCTTTTCTGTAGATAATTTACAATGAAGGATCTTACTTTAATTTCATTTTTGTATTATAATTGTGTTGCTCTCATCCATGCCACTTTTTTTTTTTCTTCAATATATCTAATTTAATATATTTTACATGGTTTTCACTTGCATTACCGTCTTTAGAGCTGTAGCAATACCCCATACTCTTTCCTCCGGAGATGTGACAATAGGATGTCCTTTGCTCGGCAAGGGTCTGCTTCTCAAGGTTACTACATGAGACAGGCTTCAACCGAACAGGTACAATAGATATCCAAGTGATTTTTTATTTTATATGTCGTGTCCATTTAAAGCATGTTGCATCGTAATCTTCCTTGACCATGTACAGGGGAACTATATTCAACCTTCAAAATCGACGAGCTGTGAAAATAAAGTTCCCTCATTTTCTAGACCTGCTCAAGATGAAGTTGTTATTCCTAGAGCCAAAGAATTCCATTCTGTGGTTCAAGGTTGCAGTTATACTGCTGATCCTGCTCCAGGAGCTCCGGCGTTTGCTAGGCCAATTCGAGAAAATGGGAGTACCCTGGTCCACTCTGAGGAAAAGGCACATAATCCTGAGCCAAAGAGTGAGTCAGTGAATCGTTTCACGTCCTTGTCGTTCAAATGATTTATCAAATTTTTTCATTGTTTGAGAAATTTAATTTCTCGTGAACATATTATATTATTAATTATGTTTTGCTATTCAATATGTTATCCTTTTTGGACTTCTCTCGTTTTTATCTTGTTTGCATAGTTTCTCTCCAAGTTGTTCTGAGGATATACGACTTTTCATGCGACTTATAACCATTTCACCAAAAAATGAACATATGTGCCTTGTCACACAGGTGTCAAGTGGTCACCAAGAATGGATGTTGTAGAAACTGGATTCACTTTTGTTGTCACATTAGAAATTCCCGGTGTTAGTGTTGACAACGTAAAGGTGGAGGTCCATGACCAAAGGTAACATATCGTCATTGCTCATTTCAGCAGCTACATTCTCACTTTTCTGAATTTCGGATACTTGGTTGGAGGGTGTGAGAGTGAAGAAGGAATGAAAGTGTAGAAGTAATATAGGCACTTGTTAATTGTTACACTAACACTCATTCCACGACTAGTAATTTATTTCTGAATTTCGGGGAGTCCCCATTCTTCGCATTTTTGGGTGGACTGGAAGTGATTCTCTTCCACTACTTCACTACCACTCATATTCCCATTTCACCAACCTAACACCCCTTTGTTTTGGTATATCTGATCTAACTTAGACATTGTCAATTACTCTTGTATAGTAATTTCGTATAGTCTAATGATCAACTCATTTCTGACAGTTTGATAATAAATGGGAGTCGGTCAAACTGGTGTTGTGGAGCGACGAGTTCAAATAACTCGGCCATGTCTTATCACAGAAGGGAAATTTTGAGCGGACCGTATCAAATTGTTTGGCCACTTCCCAGTAATGCAAACAAGAAGAATGTCTCAGCCGAAATTCAGTAAGTCTCACCTTTTGATCGTGGTTGCATTCAATCCTTTGCATGGTCACTAGTCATTAATAGCTATATATTATAACATGTTACGAACTACGTAAGAATCTTGATCATAGTTTAAAACTCAAGTTATGCTTGTTACACTTGTCATGTATAAGTAGAGCATAACCAAATTAGCTGGGAAGTTTGTTTATATTGCGCTTGACATCATACGTGCTTGTATTTTGCCTTTGTCGAATGATAATTCGATTGGTTTGTGGTGTAGGGATGGTGTTCTTCGCGTTACAATTCCTAAACTTACGGGGCTAAGGTGGCTGAGAAAAGCATACATGTAGGTTAACACAATACATACAGAGATACATACAAGTAATATAGTCTCCTTTTGTAATGCTATATATATATATATATATATATTTATATATATATACTGGTTCTTCTTTTATATAGTCAATCTCTAGGGCTCTGGTGATATTGCATAAAGAAATATGCCTACCATTACCATATATGTATATCATCAGCAACTATTTTACGACATACTCATATTGTCTACTGAAACATATTTGAATTTCTTGTATCCTTTTTTGTCCCGGAATTGCTTTCACACTTGTCTTTTTCTCCAAAAACTCTACCATCACGTTATCATCCAATATTATATAAAAGTGTTGTTACTTTTAGGTTCACTTATAAATGCAATCAAACTTATTTATTTACTATATGCATAAAGGTATAAAATTTAGGATTTATTACATTTAGGGGCTCAATTAAAACCAAAAACACAAATAGAAAAATTTACTATTTAAAGTTTCAAAGAGGGGCAAAAGATTACATCATGGGCACAAAAATAGTACACTTACAACATCATTTTTATAACATAAAGCATTTCTTTTTGCGTACTTTCTTCAGCAAAATATGAAAAAGTTTCAACTAGATTGCGGTAGGCCCGTAGGATTTCACTGTTCTCACTCTATTTTACAGCCATAGAGCTCTAGGTTGTCTTATCACACTACACATTTTAATTTGAATTAAATAAGCTGAGAGTCTCTATTTATTAGTTATGGTCTAACTCTTAAGGCGTGTCCCTCTATGTAATTGCCCCATGATAAAACATAAAAAAAGAATTATATCTCATTTAAAGTTTAAACCTGTAGAGCCTTGTTTTATGACGAGGTTTTACACCTCGGATGATCGAGAATGAAAAATCTTGTATTAGTCCTTGACTCTAACGATTGAGAACCAGACTCCAAGTTAAACATCGGCACTTCATGAAAGACCAACTGAGGAATGGAGGAAGGCCCAAGAATAAAATCATAAATGTGTTACTAATTTATTTTTTATTCAATTTGTTGATTTATGTTAATTGTATGTTGTTAATGTATAAATACATTTTTTAATATCTTACATATTTTACATAAAGTACAATATATATATTTTTCTAAGGATAATAAATGTTTGTATATAAAGTAACACACATTTGATCTTGCAGTAACTCACATTTACTCTAATTGTAACAGACATGTGCAATAACACACATTTATTCTAATTGCAACACACATTTGAAGTAACACACATTTACTTTAATTGTAACATACATTTACAGTAACACACATTTACTTTAATTGTAACATATATATGCTCCTCAATTTGTGTTACTACATGAGCAAACATGTGTTGCTGTAGAATTACAAGTTGTGCGAATTTTAAAAAAAAAGCTCAAATCTTATCTGACCCGGTTTAGACCCGCAAATTTTTTTTAAAAAAAAGATATTTCTACGGTAGAAATTTCAATATAAATATTTTTCTTTTTTAATTATCTAACATAGTATAATCCAAAATAAAATAAGAAAATGTCAAATTTGACGCTCACTTACACTATCAAATTAAAACCCATAAATACAAATTTAATATCTCCAAATCTTAATTAACTCCCAATTACTCCATAATAATACTTACTTCCACATTATAACTCCTAAACAACGCCTTCACACTCTATATATACTAACATCAGACCGTAGTCTCTCCCACACATAATCTTCCTCATGGGGTTTGCTTTTCTTACAGCATTTTATGTTGTAATTTCCCTTTCAACTTATAATGTGAAGGGAAAACTTGCAGAAATAGGGTGTGACATATTCCAAGGAAATTGGGTTTTGGACAATTCTTCATATCCATACTATGAATCGTCGCAGTGCCCTTTTATCGAACGCCAGTTCGATTGCCGGAAAAACGGCCGGCCGGACAACGACTACACCAAGTTCAAATGGCAGCCGGCCGGTGGATGCAGGTTGCGGAGGTAACTTGCCACCATTCTTAATTTGATCTTCTTTAATTAATTATCGTTACAATTAATTATATTAATTAATTGTTAGTAGATCGATTTAATTTATTAATTTGATCAAAGTTTTGTTTGTTAGCTTTCTGGTGCAATGTTGTTTTCGATAATTAGAATTTATATATGTATAGTTGTTTTTTGCATGATATAATTATGACAAAGGGGAGCTGGTTCGATAGCCCTTTAAGTAGACAGCTTTCCTATCACAAAAATTTATTGCTTAATTGTAAAAGGAAAGTATTTATTTGGTTTAAGGGTGACTTATATATTGGTTAAAAAAATATCTATATTTATAAATTGATTAACAATTTATACATCGAAGTATAATTTTTTTCTGCACAGAATTTTTTTTTTTCTGCACAGAAATCTACTTGTAATTTATGTAAATTTTGTAAATCATTTTGTAATTTAATTGCTCTAGGTTATTGATTAGACTATTACAAACTAATTATTAATTTTAATATCTTATGTAATTTAGGTTTAGTTCTCAAGTTTTGATGCTCCCTTAACTCAAACCACGTCTTTAATTTTGGAAACCCCTTTATTTCCAATTTTTTTTTATTTCTAATATTATTTAAAAACAAAATGAAATCCCCAACCCAATGTCATGAGGGCCATGATTTGGATAATAGTTTCTCTTGGGACAATACGTATAACTTTTGCTAGCCATGTTTGATTTCATTTGCCAACCATGCATGGAATATGATCTTTATTTTTCGAATTTACTCATTACATCATTTATTTAGATGTTTTTTTTTTTAGTTTTTAAGTAGTTTTCAAAAATCACTTTTTGAAAATTTTATAATAAAGTAATAAATTGGGTGTTTGTTTTTTGGTGTTTAGTGTAGGGATGATAGTAGGTGTATAGTCTAGTGGTGATGATTTTTCAAAATTTAAAATGGATCATAAATTTCAAAATCTAAATCATGATTTCTAAAATTAAAAAAAGCATCTCCTAATATATATATATGTGTGTGTGTGTGTGTGTGTGTGTGTATTATTTGTTAGAAACTATACAAATGAGTAATTTCGTATATTTCTACAAATTTAGATTTTAGATAAATTAAATGAAATTTTATTTTTATGCTATTAGAGCCTTCGGCTCACACAACGGGTTCAAAATAATCTTACTGACAACTATTTTATTCAGATTAAATTATAATTTGAGTCTTTTCAATCTCATATGATGTACTACCTCCGTCCCAGGGGTATTTGCACCCCTGGGATGGTACGTGGTTTAAGAAAAATATATTTTTTAAATAAAATAGTGGTATATGGGTAAATGTGTGAAAAGTTTTATGAGTGTACATGTAAATTGATGTTTCCCTTTTAAGTAGTGTGTAAATAGATTTGGGACAACCCAAAATAGAAAGTATGCAAATTGGTTAGGGACGGAGGGGGTGGTTGACAACTCAAGCAACCCCAATGTGATGGAAAATATTAAGTTTGTAGTTTTAGACAAGGAGAGATTATTTCATTATCACATCATCTCTATTACTCATTCGATATATCTCAATTTTTTTCACCTACTTAATCTATATTCTATTTTACTAACTAATAATAATAAAATAAAATAAATTATAAAGTGAAAATGATTAATACATGAATCAATTAGAAAGGTATGAATCACTTCACTAAGGGTATTAATTAATTGTTCTCACTTTTCACAAAACAATATAAATTGTTTCTAATAAAGATTATGAAATGAAGGTATTTATTTTTATCACAAAAGAGTATTGGTTATTATAAGGATGTAATATTTCGATATTTTTCTGATATATCCACGATTATATCCATTTTTAATGGTCAATGATATTGATATTGGGTAGAAATGATATTTCCATACTATCCATAAAAAAATAAAGATATCGATAAATATCGGTTTATTTTTTTTTATATATAAATTGAGTCTAATACAGAAAAAATATTGATGAATTTTAAAGAAAATTTAAAAAAAGTGCATTTTATGTAAATTTATTAGAAATGTAAAATTTGTCCAAATTATTTTGTTAAATTTATGTATTGAATGTTATTTAATTTTTTAAATTTACTAATATCGATTGATATTTTCGTATATTTAAAGTCTCAATATATTTATCAATATTTATAACTTTATTTATTAATTACAAAAATTTTGTATATCCATTTTTCAGTCCAATACTCCACCCACCCACGACGTGAAATCAAACATGTCATTGTTTAATTATCACGATGAATTATACTCGTGCCCTACCATCTAATGAAATAAGACTGGTCCTTTAACATATATAGTCGATCTATCATATCAATGAGACGATCCCTAATTAATCACGCATTGATTTAATTTCCTATTAATTTCAACCATTTATGGTGTCGAGTTCTTTTCATTTATTTAATTCTCTTCCACATGCATGTTTCTTTTATTTTTGCTTACTTTTGCATGCCTTGAATTAATTACTCGATTTTGGAACTCGTTTATCCTTTAATTACATATGGTTAAATATATATAGTTATGGTTTCGTATATCGTTTCCGATGAAATTCACGTTCATATAATCAGATACTATTTGATATATCCGTCTTATAGGAGTTTGCGATGTTTTATGTATGAAGTAGTGACATATATGTAAATATTATGTATAGTTTTGTAAGTATACATGCATGCAAAATTAATATTTTTTTATTAATGTACAAATTTGTGTGTGACGTCCACAAATAAAAAAAGAGTGCAAATTCCTGTGGGGGCGAAGGGAGTAATTCTATTATTCATAAAAAATAACATCATTATGTTTTACGATGTATGTGCGGAGGACTAATTAAGGTGGTGTTTGTCAAAACTTATTTTAAATATTTATAATATTTTAAAAGTTTATAAGATATTAATTTAAGCATTTTAAAAAAAATTCAATATATGTATTTAAATAATATAATTTGTAAGTTCTTTAATAATTTATTATAATCTTTCAAAAAAATTAATTTTAATGTAAAAGAACTATTTTTTATTTTTTACATTGAGATAGAAGTGTGGAGGGATGACAGGGTCCGAGGTGGGACAGGTGGAAAAAATAAGTTGAGATATCTTAACTTATTTTTTTACAGCTTATAAACTGTAAATAAATTCATTTTAAAATCTTATAAACTGTTAAATCTTATTTTACCAAATAGTTTGAGAGTAATTATAAATTATTTTTAAATAGCTTATAACTTCATTCAATTCCAGCATAGAAATTTAATATTTGTGTGTTGAATTGTGTAGGTTTAATGGTGAGGGTTTTATGAGAAAATTAAAGGGAAAGAAGCTAATGTTTGTGGGAGACTCGTTGAGTCTTAACCAATGGCAATCTTTGACATGCATGCTCCACGTGGCGCTGCCCCAAGCTCGCTACACCTTCCACACCATACAAGGCCTTTCCAATTTTACATTTCCTGTGAGATTATTTATTTATTTATTTATTCATTACATTATATATATATAAATTATTTTTTCCTAGCTAGCTATATATATCGATAAAGAAACTACAGTCGACAAATTTAAATATGAGCTCTTCAAGCATTCGTTTCAATCTGTAGAAGTTAATTAATTTACAACACATGTAAAATTATTATGCATATTGAATTCTTTTGAGATTAAGAAATAAAATTATAATATTGGGAAATTAATTCATGTGTATGTTTAATTAAAGTACATAATTAATTATATATTGTATATATATAGGAATATGATGTGTCATTGATGTTCTACCGAAATGCATTCCTTGTGGACATAGTGAAAGAGGAAAGAGGGAGGGTGCTCAGACTTGATTCCATCACTTCGTCCAAAATATGGGGAGGAATGGACTACGTCATTTTTGACTCTTGGCATTGGTGGCTTCACATTGGCAGGAAACAACCGTACTCTCTCTCTCTCTCTCTCTCAAATAAAGGAATGATAGTTGAAAATATTTGGAAAAATAATAAAAATACATTTTATTGGTTATTTAATGATCCGCGTGCATTTTTATTGATGCAAATTCGTTAGGAACAGAGAATATTAATTAAGTTAATTGCCACCTCAGCATATTTGTAATAAAAATACAACATTTAAAAGATAATATATTAATTAAGTTCATTGCAAAAAATTTCACCTGGCAATCTTATGCCAAAGTTTAATTATAGATAATTACCTTTCAACAGATTGCATTTTGAATATTGTTATACTTATTGTATAGATAGAGATTATAATTTTTAGGAAAAAAAAAATTAAATTGCTCTCTAGTTTGTACTGAAAACTGTCACTACCCTTTAATGTAAATAGAGTTCAATTCACACTACAAAGAAACGCTTGTTTTAGCGACAGTCATAGCGACCGCAAAATGGTCGCAAAAGCGTATTAGCGACCACTATTGCGATCGAAAGAGGCGGTTGCTAAACGCCGGTAGCAAACAATTTGTGACCGCTTTTATGAGATGGTCACAATTTAACGACCGCTAAAATGTTCGCTATTCATGAATCCCTACATATTTATTCTTATTTGGTTTTTTTGTTTAGGTGGGATTGGATTGTATATAAAAATAATACAGTGAAAGATATGGACCGTTTGAGTGCATACAAGAAAGCATTAAATACATGGGCAAATTGGATCGATTCTAATGTTGATCCAACCAAAACTCAAGTTTTCTTTCAGGGCGTTTCTCCTGATCATGACGGGTAAGTACAATTACCTTTCAAACGAAAACTGGCAACACTGCAAAAAAGTCGCGAATTACCGACCGATTTCGCGACTGCTTGGCATCGTGAAACTAATTACCAAAAAACTTTGTCTAATGTAGAAATTGTCATTACCTTTATATATTTAATTAATTGTATTAAATGATAATAAAAATTATTCAACTTATAATTCTAATTGTTTATTTATATTGCAGTGTGCTAGAGACAAATACTAAAAACTGTGTAAGACAAACGCAACCATTGAAAAGACTAGGAAACCCTCATCCAGCAGAGGAGGTTCTAGAGAAGGTTCTCAATGCAATGGACAAATCTGTCTATTTACTCAATGTTACCTCACTTTCACAACTTAGAATAGATGGACACCCTTCATATTATGGCTTTGGAGGTCACAAAAATATGGATTGTACTCATTGGTGTGTTAGTGGGGTCCCTGATATTTGGAATGAATTCTTATATGCTTTGCTAAATTAAATTTAAAGAGTTTAATTACAACCAATTTTATTTTTCTTGTAGAATACATTTACACATAATTATACTTTTATATGGTTGAGTACATTCACTACAAGAAAAATTGATTTTAGTGACAGTAAAAACTGTTACTAAGAATTGAAATACTATCATTAATAATTTTAGTGATGGTAAATTTTCTGTCATTGCCTCTAATTACTACTTCTCTAGTTAAAGGTCAATAATGACGGAATAGAGTCCTCTCACTAATAAGTATACAATTAGAGTAAATTTACTCTCATTAAAAAAAAATAGTGATAACACATCCTCTGTCACTAATATATCATTTTCACTCTCATTAAAAGAATTTTAGTGA
>JAPKLY010000514.1:208340-302768 GCA_026898435.1 Prunella vulgaris | reverse complement strand
GATATATATTCACATAAGCACAAGAAAACATGAGTTCCAAAGTTACCACAGAAACAAAATGAACAAACAATGATTTAGAATGAGCATACATAATCAGAATATGCATTGCAATAGACATAAAGATCAAAGGCACGAAAAATACTCACTCGATGAAGCATCATTACAATCAATATCCATGCAACAATTAAACTTCACTAGGTGTCACCTGCACACATATAAATATAAATTATTAAAGAGTTAACTAATGTTGTAGTTTTTATGATTTAAATCAATAAATGCATACCAAATGACAAGGCCAAGCGATCATTTCTCCGAGTACTTGGGATAATTTTTGAAAATTACCATAAGGTCTAATCAATTCTTCTTCAGGTTCAAGCACCACTTTCACATTTACTTCACACAAGTTTGATCCCAAAAGTTGACCCCCAACTTTAGAACATGGATTGATACCATGAATGCATCCTTTAGCAACAATTCTTTTGGGATCAAATAAGTGTTTGAGAGAAACATGATCACCAACCTTTTAAAGAAAAACATATATAAATGAAAATATACTTAATTGTATAAGATTTAACTGCATATGACCACTAAAACATGACATTATCATGCTACAATTTGTAGTCGATAAAGATAGTAAAAGATAAAAGAGACTTCACCATAAGAGGTAGATTTGTTGCAGCACGGTCCGATGGAGAGTTAATCAATAATCCATGTTGTGCAGATGGCAATTGTGGATTGTCACATCTTTGTTGTGCTACAAGCGCTTCCAATTGTGAGATTCGTGCTTGTTGCTCCTTCAAGATGCGATTGGAAGTATGTCTTGGAAGTTCACCCCATACATCTGATGGGCAGACGCCTTTACCCATCATCCTAACATGGCCAGGCCGATCCGGCCCCATAATTTGGGCAAATACATCATTTAGACCAATAGGATCTTCAGAACTTTCTACAAGTTGGTTGTTGCGTTCTTGCATTTCCAACTATAAATTTAAAAAATAAAGCGTTGTATGCATATTTCATTAATGAAACAGTAAATATAATATATATCAGGAAAACTTACATATTTTCTTGAAGCATCACCACTTGATTCCTCATTTGGTTTTACGAAACACGCACCGAATAATTCATAGCGTTTTGGAGGCCGTCCTAATTCCTTTGCCTGAAATAGAAATTTTTAAATTAAATACTAAAATATATTAATAAGGATAAAATAAAAACAACAGTTAATGTATTACTAATTTATGTTCAACTTGGGCAAATGATCTTTTCCCAGTTATTTGCTTCATGATTTTTTTAGCTCTAGCTTGCTTGTTTCTCTTGCTTGTGTCCTGAAATTAAATTGAAGAAAATAATCAATTCATGCATGTTACTTTTTTTCTTCTTCTTTTTTATCTTAAAGAATCACAACAAACCTTTGCTTCATCTGAGTTCCAGTATGTAATTAATTTGACCCACTGATCAAGCTTTATCCTTCTTTCCTGTTGTTTCTCTATCAAAGAAATCAAAGGAGCATCATCTTTCCAATAATTAACTTTCAAAACATGCTTCCAATTTTTCCATTTTTCCCCAATGGACGACATAATCCATTTTTCTGCAGTTTTAGGGACATGAAATCGTCGCTGCATTATACATACAAAATCATTAAACTAACAAAAATTTCAAATATCATCACTACAATAGATCAGCAAAAAAATATAACGAAGCAAGAAAAATATACTAATATCGAGAAAAGTGGGGAATAGAGCATATAAGAAATAGAAAACGAAGAAACAACAATCTATTATTTGAAAAAAGCAATTCAAACATCAAATTTAGAATATCAAAGAGATTCCAAACAGAAGTTTGGAACCACCAACAAAAGAATACTCGAGTTAATAAACTTATAGTAAACAAAAATATTTTATGAATTCACGCATTAGCAAATTGATTATTACCTTTACAAGGTCTAGCATATGTGTTTTTTTTTCTCCTGGCATTGCACGCCAATCCTTCACATCAAGTGGACAATACTTACCATTTCTAGCAATTGTACCTAAGAAATGGCAGAGCATGCTACATTTGCCACTTATTGCCTGACCATAGTCATTATATGTAACATGATATCTCTCTAGGCTGGTAGGACGACCCCAAACACTTCCCATATATGTGGGACCTCGAACCTTTTTCAAAGATTTATCAGCAGTTTTATCACCTATTAACATAAGATTAACTATTACTTTTTAGTTTTTAAAAATATAGTATGATAGTGTGCTTACATCATTACCTTGTTCATGTTCTTTTTCATAGCTTTCATTCATTAGTTCATCCTCGACTCTTGCCTCTTCCCCAACTTTGTTGGTAGGTGGGATGTTCATCTCGTAGCTTTCACTTGTAAGCTCATCATCGCTTCTTGATTCTTCCCAAAGTCTAGCCATATTTTGACTATGGAACTCATAGGTTCCTTTAATTAGCTCTTTCTCGATTCTGGCCTCCTCTCCAAGTATATCGTAATGATGGCTGCTCGTATTAGTCCGTTCAACTAGTGGCATGTTCATGAAGGCGTGATGAGATATCATATTAGGGGTTTGTTGATTACCTGCACATCAATTTTAAACTCTTTTATTAGTTCTATGTGATACAATAAGTGGAGTCTTTTCTTTACCTGCACATCCCAAATTAGAATTTCTTCGCTCTTGTGTTCTAGTTGTCATCACTACAAATTACAGAACAATAAAAAGATAATGTGACTGAATAACAAAGAAAATATGATAATTTTATTTTGATGTAATAGAAACATATGATATAGATTCATACATGTGTCCCAATAGTCTGACATGTCAAATTGACCAAAAGCACTCTGAGGATGATCATTTGTTGTCAACAATCTAGGTGGTTGTATAATTAGCTCGTCTCGAAGCATAAAGTTTCTCGGTGTGTTCCTTTTACTTTTATTAGCCATGCCTGAAATATGTAAAGGAAAATCACTTGTGTAAAACATAATTTATGGAGTTGCAAACCATGATAATATATACAAACAAGAAAAAATAGTTTCTTTTCTTCGGAATTCTATAGAGGGTTTACTATGGAGTTAATCATGGAAGAGCTGTTCATCTATAATCTTATTGAAATATATATTGTAAATGAAAAAAATTATCATGCAAGTGCAATATGTGTCTGTAAAACTATGAAACATTATTATCTAAAACCAATATCATATCTCAACATAAATAAAAAAAAAAATTATCATGATCAATCGAGCAATATTTTCTAGAACACTAAGGAACTGGGATATATTTTGTCTAACTGAAAAGGTGGCCAATCTGAGAATATCATATCAAAATTTACTATCTTCATCATCTTCTTCTAATTCATTTTTATCCATTTCGAATTCTTCTTCATCCTGGCATTGATTCTTCAGTATTATCTCATACTAAAGAGATTTTAGATTATTTTATTATTAAAAGACAACTTTTAGATTTCACTGAAGAGTAATAGATCAAAGTCAATCCTTTTTAATTGATATATAAAGTAGTCTTAGTGATATTTCACAGAATAACAGTGGATTTTAAGTAAGTAAAAGAAAAACAAATTCCATACTGACAATGAATATGTATTATGATGAAATACATTAAAGATAAATTAAGTATAAGAAATAGGTGACACCTCCTAACAAGTGACTTAAAATCGTATTAGTTATCATCTTATAATCCAAGAAAAGAAAAAGAAAGAAAAAAAACTAAGGCATTTACCTAGTTATAACTCATTAGATAATTATGGCATATATGTACACTTAACAAAATGAATATGGGGGTGCAGTCGTATCACTATGTCGATGAACATGGCCGGCCCCTTTACAGCATTGTATAGTTCAATATGAAATTTTAAAGGCTTATGATTCATATTTTAAAATACAGAGAATCGACTCCTGAAATTTAAAATTGAAAGAATTCACAGATAAAATACCTCTTTAACTATTTTTGATTCAACTGTCTGTACCCCAGCACTTGTTTTGCCCTGAAATTGAAGAAAAAAAATCAGTGAAAAATTTAGAAATTCAACCATCAACAATTTAATCTACACTTTAAACATTTGAGTAGGAAGAGTAAAAACCGAGACACAATTAGTAGAGCGAATGACAACAGAAAGAAATTAAGAGGGTTTCATCAGGTAATTACCTTCAATTTGTTACGAGGACCAAAACAAGAAGAAGCCCTAAGCTTGTGGAATTGGAAAATGTCGATTAATCGTGGGAGGAATCGTAGCCCACGATCCATGGTTTTCTTTTGCGTTGGCGGGTAACCTCCCGCGATTTTTTCCCCAAATTTTAAGATGCAAAAACAAAAAAAGGGTTTCGAGAGATTGGATTGCATATCAGTGTGATGGCATTCTCTTTGAGAAAGGCGGTACTCTGCTTCCAAACCCTTTCATTTGATATATTAAACTATACATATTATATATTATAATATATATTAATTGATTCCTTTCATTTGACATATATTAAACTATACATGTTATATATTAATATATATTAAAATAATCAATTAGCTTTAATAGGTTACGTATAGTAGGTAACTTTTTTTCTTTCTGTAATAATAAATCTTATTATTTTTTTAATTAAATAAAAATATAATTATTTTATTTTATTAATTAATAACTTATTCTATCAAATATTATATTCAAGTGATACGCATATTAAAAAATTGAAGTTAATTTGAGCGAATTGAATTAAAAAGGTAATATTTTATTAACTTTTGTGAGTGTAATTTTATTTTTTTAGGTTATAAAAGTAATGTTGAGATGTTCAAAAACAGTAAGTATGAAAACAATATTGGAACAGATTAACTGTAATATAATGAATCAATATGAAATCATTATTATAATAGAAAATTGTGAATGTCCCATTTAATAACTAAACCAATCATTTTATTTTAATTTAAGTCAAATACTTATAAGTTATTCAGGTTTAATTAATGAAAGGAACATAAGTCACTATAAATTTTTTGCAAGGTATTATATGAATGATATATATAATAAATTATATGGTCAACAACAATTTATTCTAAATATCTTGAGATTCGATTTTTATAGAGATAAACAATATAAAACATCGTATATGAACTAACACCATAATGTATATGAACTAATACCACACTATATATAAAATAACACCTCTTGTAGCATGCCATAGTGAATGAACTAAAACAATATACATTAATATAAACTAACACTACATTGTATATTAACTAAATGTGTTATTGCGTGAAATAGAATATGTTGTGCACGAAATTGTTATCGTAAGTATTATTCACATAATACCCACACTAAATTTTAAAGTTTATTAGATACACATTTTATTGAGTTTTAGTCAAATAGAAAATAACAACGAAATTTGATAAGATAATATGATTACAACTTAACTATTAAATTTGATAAGATAATATGATTACAACTTAACTATTATTTTGGAAGTAAAAGTTTATAAAATTAGGTATCTTGTACATTAGTATCACTATGTAATAGGTGCACAACTAATATTATTAATAAAAATAATATTATTAAGTAAAAACAACTAACAATAGTAAATTACAAAAGTATATATCTATTTAATCATAAAGATTGTGTTTTGCTATTATAATCAAGAGTAAATCACATTTATAGAAATATTAATGAGTTAAATTAAGTCGAGCCGCGAATAATATCAACCTCAAACTTGACTCAATTGAAAAACTCATTTTGAACTTAAGCTCTATTTATGCAAAATTTTCAAAATGCTCGAGCTCGATTCGACTCAATGACATGAATAATATAAACTAAATATTTTTAATTTATTTATAAGTAAAATACATCTAAAAGGAGCATATTACTATTAGGGGTTAAAGAGCAAAATAATGTGAGCTTGATAAGTAAAATGTTCTAACGAGTACTCTTAGTATTGTTGAGCTTGAACTCATGAACTACTCGCTAGTCTGAACTTGAGCTCGGCTCAATTAAATTCAAATCAATTTTGAATTTTTTGAGAGTTGGACATGAACAGTTCATGAACATGCACGATTCACTTGCACCCCTACGTTATGACTACATTTGTGTCGCGCGAATCACCTTAAAATTTGTCATTTAAGAACATATAAGTCAATCCCGCTCTCTAACCAAATCAAATGATTAAGTCTATTTTGAGATGTGTAAAATTTATTTTGTATGTTCTCATTTAATCTTGCATATATTTTGATATTTTATCAATATAAAAAAATAAAATATAAAAGGGTAAGTTTACAAGATAAGAGGGTAAATCAAAATTTACATACATGCATGGACTTTAGATTAGAAGTTAATTAAGAGAAGTAAAAGAGATAATTGGTGTGAGTTTATACTCGTAAGAATTGATGTAATATAATATCTCAACTTCATAATCCCTTAGCAACACAAATGAATTCTACAATCACATCTCTATAACTCAACTAACTACTTGCAGCTGCTAAGTAAATTGCTACTAAATAGCATTAACTAGTTCTGACCATTGTGGGTTAAGACTATCACATCCAAGATGAAATTTTTGGTAATATGCAAGCGAAACTTTCTTAGAAGAGATGGAAACAATAGAATAATCCATGGAAAGAGTAATAAAATAAAATATAATTTTTCTAACAGATTAATTTTGGTCAAAAAGAAAATCGATGTTAATCATAACACTTTTACTAGCTCCAAAATGTGAATCCAATCTAAAACCTTACATAATAAGGACATTTCCAAATTGCAGATCCTTGGAATATACAAAATAACATATAGATCACTTCTCAAAATCCAAATCATTTGAGCTCTTCAACTTCCATTAACAAAGATTAATGTTAATACAAAACAAGTCTATGGTTCTCATGTTCTTATTTGAGGATAATTGACAATTAGCTAAAAAATGATGTGAGATTCTAATCCAAATGTCACAAGGAGCTTAAAATGGATAAACCAATATCGTCCTTCAAATCTGAATCATGGCAAAAAGTGTGGCATATGTACTGTGAATTCGGGACCAAAGGAGTGATAATTAAGCTACATTATCGTGGCGGCTACTGCTCTAAATGCAGCTCTGTGTAGGATAGCATAACTTTTTCTTGGAACGACTTATTACGTGCTCCCTCTCTCACACCAGGTAAAGAGATCGATGGAAGAGTGAGGATTGTTGCTTCGATAACACCACCAGTACAAGCATCATACTTGCTGAAATGTGTGATATATCGAATGGCGTATGACTTTGGTGCAATGGTATCAAATGTCCTTCTGAAAAGGCAAAGTATGAAAACATTGATGTATGAATATAGTAAAAATACTCAACAAGCACTATACAAAGTATCCACCACTAATGCAAGAAGAAAAATATGTTAAAAGCAAGGATTTATACATTATGCTACCAACATCAACTAACAATCAAGCTCCACTCAACAACCATACTTTTAAAAAACTTTCAGTCTGCCATGGAAAAATAAATTTAAGTCAGAACAATGTTTATCTAAGAAGAATATAGAAAAAATTCCGTCAACTTAAAACAAATACATGTAGGTAAGAAAATTAGAAGTTGGAGCAGTAGCATCAGAAATTACCTGGGAATGAACAAAAGGAATAAGTGATTCATGCAACGGTAGCATCAATTTCAATTCCTTCAACATCATCGCGTACCCAATTGAAATCATCACTATCACTATTTACTGGAGGATTGCAAATATCACTTTGCAAGTATGTTTCAGTATCCACACTAGGTTCCATGTCATAATGGGCTCGTGCAGTAGTAGAGACAACTACAGCCCAATCTTTGTCAATTGGATCTTGTACATAAAATACTTGTTTAGCTTGGGATGCTAAAATGAATGGCTCATTGTGGCGTCTTACATTTTTAAAATTAGCCAATGTGAACCCTTCATCATCTTATCTCAATCGTGCCCCTTTCGACACCCAGTCACATTCAAATAATACCACTCTACGTCCGCCATCATAATCTAACTCAATGATATTTTTTAAAACTCCATAATAATCTAAATCACTTAAAATAGGATTTTTGTCCCTTGTACTTGAAAAACTTGATGTTGTAGCCTGGACACTTACCCCACTATTTTGTGTCTTCCTTTCACTCTCCAAATCTCTAGTGTGAAATCTAAAGCCATTCACTAGAAACTTTTCATATTTCAATCCAATGAAATTCGGGCCACGAGAAAGTAACTTTAAATCCTTAGATTTTGGGTTCTCCTCTGACATTTGCAACCCTTCAACCTATATAAAAAATAAACACAAAACTGAATATAGTTACTAGACACATCAATAATTGACTTTACTATCATTACGAATTTAGCTTACGTATTTGGCAAGCCACTCAGCAAAACTTTCACTATGAATACATTCAATTTGATGGCGTGCAACACGGGTATGTGTTTTTTCAACCATTATAAGGTGCTTTCTAAATATGTTAAAAAAACCATTAGTTTTACCAAAAAAATATTTTATTTTGATGAACTAAAATAAAGTAACTTACTCAATGAAGGGCATAAGATCATCGCAATTAAACAACACATACTGATGTGCTTTCTTCAATGTTTCAGCATCAAATTTTGTAGCAGTTCCTTTTCCAAGAGGACGACCTACCATTGTAAATATATCTAACTTAGATGTGGTACTCCTCTCTATTTCTGTGTCCTCATTTCTTGATGTTTGGTTGAACTTTGATTCCACATAATCTGCAAGGTATAAAGAGCAAAAAGACAAACACTCTTCCGCTAAATAACCTTCAGCGATTGAACCTTCAGGTTTACTTCTGTTTCGCACGTATGACTTCAAAGTACCTAAATATCTTTTTCCCAAAAAAAGAAGGTAGAAAACATAGATAAGTTCAGCCAAACATTTTTATATTGTTTCATAATGAATATAAAGTTAATAATTATAATTACAGTGAATATAAATTAAACAAAGACAATTAATTACCTTTCTATTGGATACATCCAACGGTAGTAAACTGGCCCAGCTAGCTTAACTTCTGTAGCTAAATGTATAGTTAGATGCACCATAATATCAAAAAATGAGGGTGGGTAGATCCTCTCTAACTCACAAAGTATCAAAGCAATATCCTTTTCCCAATGAATCACATCTGCTGGATTAATAACTTTGGAGCATAGTTCTCTAAAATATTTGCTCAATCTCAGAAAAGGAGACCGCATAGATTTTGAAAGAGTCCTTCTTAAGGCAATAGGTAACAATTGTTGCATTACAATGTGATAATCATGACTCTTTAGACCCAAAAGTTTAGGTGGTTTCATTTGAACACATCGCGAAATATTTGAGGCATAACCATCTGGAACTTTAACTTGACTGAGAACCTCACAAAATAGTGATTTCTCTTTCCTACTCATCGTAAATGGAGCTGGAGGCAAGTACACCTTTCCGGACTCCTTTGGATGGGGATGAAGATCTGTTCTAATCCCCAATTCTTTCAAGTCAAGTCGTGATTTATGATTATCTTTTGATTTACCATCCATACCCAAAAAAGTACCACAAATGCTCTCACAAACATTTTTCTCTATATGCATGAAGTCGAGATTATGACGAACGACATTGTCTTTCCAATATGGTAGTTCAAAGAAAATACTCTTCTTCTTCCAATTGAAAGGCAACTTTGGGTTAGTCTTAACTGATCTTCCAAATGTAATTGAGAAATCTTTAAGTGCATCTATCACTATATCACCGGTTAGATGGGGTGGGACTGGATCACGTTCTATTGTGCCATCAAAGAGTCTTCTATTCTTTCGAAATGTATGATCCTTATCTAAAAACCTACGGTGACCCATGTAACAATATTTTCCACCATTACGTAACCAAATTGAATGTGTATGTCTATGGCAAACAGGGCAAGCAAATTTACCTTTGGTGCTCCATCCTGACAAAGTTGCATATCCTGGAAAATCACTTATTGTCCACAATAATGATGCATGTAGCTGGAAATTCTGCTTAGTTGACGCATCATATGTTTCAACTCCTACTTCCCACAGATCTTTCAAATCAGCAATAAGAGGTTGTAAGTAAATATCGATATTGTTTCCAGGAGCTGATGGACCAGGAATTAATAATGACAACATAAAGTACGATTGTTTCATACACATCCATGGTGGAAGGTTATATGGAATCAATATCACGGGCCATGTGCTGTGAGATACACTCATATTTTTAAATGGATTAAATCCGTCAGAAGCTAACCCCAACCGAACATTACGAGGATCCTTGGCATATTCGGGATGTAAACTGTCAAATGTCTGCCATGCTGGGGAATCAGCAGGATGTCTCATACGTTCATCCTTCGTGCGACATTCAGAATGCCATCTCATATGGCAAGCTGTCTTTTTAGACATAAACAACCTTTGCAGTCTAGGTTTGAGTGGAAAATACCATAATACCTTTCGTGCTATCTTTCTTTTATCACCCATAGGGTCCTTTTCAGAAGTTTGCCACCTGAGTTCATTGCATGTCTCGCAAGAAATTTTACCCTCATTTTCCCTCCAGTATAGAGTGCAGTCATTTGGACAAGCATTAATTTTTTCATAACCAAGTCCTAAATCCTTCATCAACTTCTCAGCTTCATTATATGATTTAGGTAAGTCGGTCATTGCATCTGGGAATGCTTCTGTTAATAACCCCAATATCATATCAAAACTTTTATTAGACAATCCTCCAACAACTTTTAGGTGTAACAAACGAATTATGAAAGAAAGTTTTGAGAACTTTTCACATCCTTCATACAGTTTGTGTTTAGAAGCATCCATCAACTCATAAAATTTCCTAGCCGGCCCATGAAGAATTTCTTCATCTCCTAGAAAATCATTTGTGCCTTGCATATCAGCATGCTCTTGTGGATCTCCGAAAGCATCATTAATTAAACTTTCAATATCATCAGCATTTGTTGATGTTTCCGGAATATCACGTTGAGGTTCAAAAGATGATGAAGGACTCTTATGCAGCTCTCCATGAGCAATCCATTCAGTGTATCTAGGAATAAACCCATCAATTGTTAAATGTTCAAAAGCATCATTTCTGCTTACGAACACACCAATCCTGCAACGCTTACATGGACATAATATCATTCCATCCACAGATGCATTCGAAAAAGCAAAGTCCAGGAAATATTTAAGTCCACTTTGATATTCCTCACTCACTCTTGACTTGGTCATCCAACTTCTATCCATGTGGTTATGATAATGTGCTCTGAGGAAATAAAGAACTTTAGTAACAATATGCATCAACTATTGAAAATTTAAACACTTAGTGTATATTATAAATTCTTTGGTACTTACCTGCAACACAACTTTGATATATTTATACTATATATACATTGGTAATTGTATATTCCAAATCAATATTAGTAGCAATTTCAGTAGTGTTTGTACAAAATGTATATAAATTCTGTAAGCGAAGTACATTCTTAGCTGAAACAAAATATCATAAGTATATAATACCTTCATTTTTCTAGAAAAAACTTGCACAATGTGAAAACTCAAATAACTCATCTCATAATTAATTGAAAAAGTTAATATTTACTTTCATATTCTAGACACTTTCTTGCTACTCGTCCCATATTATTATTGACTGCAAAAATTCCAAGTATATGTACATATATGTATAAATCCTAATGTCATTATTTTGTTGGAGTTTGATATCTAAGAGTATATATGAATTACAATCCTATTACAGATTGTGGTGCATAAACATAGCATAGAATAGAATGAAGATGTAGTTAAGATGAAGGTGACCCAAGTAAAAGAAGGAGATAGAAAAGTTCTAAATTGATTTCTACAGCAAAATCACTAAATCTCATTTTTTTTTCCTTGTTCATTTTTTAGTCATTAATAGTTCTTTAAGAATATTTGTCGGTTCAAGATATTGCTTCCATCTTATTCAGTTACACGAGGGTCTTGAACATTGTTTATATATAGGTGGAATGTCCGAGGTAAAGAAATCTCAAAGGAGAAAGGTATTTTCCAAGTGGTTATAGGATTACATTTTGAGATTGGGCTCTACCTTCATTAAAATTGATCAGCAATTTTCCACACGAATGGACATTCTTGCTCAAAATATGTTGATTAATTGTCAGAACTCCAAGTAGAGTTTAGTATCAGAAAAATTACACTATAAACTGAATTGTAAACTCCTTTTCATATCCACTTGTTTTGAGCTTCTGCCAATATATTGATCTAAGCTACTTCAAACACACACACATACACATATCTAAATATATGTGCATATATATATATAAATATTATATTTACTAGTATTTGTGCAGGATCAAGTTTCTCATTTTACATCATAAACTGTTGTATCTATAGTTGTATCTGTACCATTGATCATTAATCTATGACATAAAATACACCACACCTGTCTTTATTTAACACATGAAATAAAACCAATAAAACTTTTAACATTTTACTCTTTTTATTGAAGCTTTTTCCATCCTCAGGTTCTGACTTGCAATAATTCTTGCTGCTAGGATATGATGTTGATTGATGAAACTGGTAGAGAAGAGTTACAATACTCTCCTAGACATTTTATCAAACACTATAAATGCATTTTATCAAAGATCTTAAATAACAATCCTAATGCCTCTCTTAGACAATTTATCAAACACTATCATTTCATTTTACTTTGAAGTTTTTCTATTCTGATTATGTATTATGAGTTAGCAATTGTTTCGAAACTCTTAAAATGGTAAAATCTATGAATGAGGACAACTATACCCCACCCCGTTAGAGTATGAAAAAGGAGCTGTCAAATTTACCGGAATGATGGTCCCAATGGAATTGAGCACCGGACAAAATTTCCAATGGATTTAATGGCAATTATAGAATATCCGTCCCGGCAACAGCGCATTACGCATAGTTAAATGAAAGCTGTGAAGAGAGACAGAGCAAAGAGAGAAATGGAGGACTTATTAGAGTAAATAACGGAAGAAAAATAACGGGGAAGAGAGCAATAGTGAGAGAAAAAAAAAAAGCGAGATAGAACCTGACTTTGAGGTGGAGGGATGTCGGGCGTGTCGTTGGAGGTAGCATCAAAGTTGATCAACGGCGTAGAGGGGCGATGGATGGAGGGGTTGAATTTTCAGAGAATACTGAACGGATCTATATGAGAGAACTTAATATTGGTGAATCTAATTAATTAAATTAAATAATATTATAATATATAATTATAATTTATTAAAAAGATATTCGTTTTCAATATATGACTTATTCAAAATTTTTTTTTTTTTAAAGATATGGTGTGGTTTAAATGTATATATACTTAATTAGCGGAAACTTATACTTATTTGATTGCAATTCAATAGGATTAGTTTGATGTGGTCTTATTATTTACATATTCATATATCCATTTTTTTTCTTTTTTTTCTCTTTAAATTTAATCTTATGCATTTATGTATACTCTTTTTTCTCTTCTACGTACACTTCATTTATACATTTCTTTTTTATAAATATTAATTTTTTAAATTTTTTTAATAGGTACACAAATTTAATTATAATGATTAATGTAATATTATGTAAGTTTTATATAATAATGGTTCCCAACATGAACACTTTCTAAAAAAAATCAATATTATGAATCACAGTTTAATTTTTATTACTCTAATATTTAACATTTTTAAAAAATTTAAAAATATAATATTTTAAACTTAAATATTATAATACTATAATTTTTATATTAAATATGAATAGCATAAAGAGTTACACAAACTAATCATTTTTTATATTTATTTACGTATTATACATTGACACAATTTTTTATATTAATACTAGAATTTTTAATATTCTTTACCAAATATTTTATACACTAAAATCTTCAAAATAATTTTATGATATATTTGTTATAAATTGTTTTCATATTAAAACCCATGACATTAGCCATGCAAACTGTCATAATTAAATATATTATGACATTTATTTAAAATTGTATTAATAGATTCCATGTTATTAATTTAATGGCTAATATGACAATAACAAAAATGTCGTAATTGTGTTTATCATGACATTTACTTAAGAGTGTATTAATAGATTTTTTGTTAGTGTAGTTATATGTTTGGAAAATATAGTGTACTAATAGAGGAGTTTACATTACACAGATTTTATAGTGTATCAAAATTAGTGTAGTAATAGGCTATTTTTCTTGTAGTGTGTAACCGGCAAAAATACTACTCCATCTGTCCCAATATAAACTTCACACTTTTCTTATATGGATGTCCCAACTCATTCTTCACACCCCAAAAAAGGAAATAATTCATACTCACAAAAGTCAATAAAGTACACCTTTTTATATTTTATTATTTAACTTCACACTCATATACTTCACTTTTTTTTAATATGCGTGAAACTCCACCTATGAAGAAAATATTGGGACGGAGAGAGTATATTTTTAAATGCAGTTCGTTCTACAGACGCGATGGTGGATAATGCTCGGTGGAGACAGTTGTGGGGCCCATACAGATGCGTATCGATCAAAGTGGGGTCTAGAAGCTCTCTCCTTTTGCATTTAAGCTTTGGAATTCATGTTTACAGAGATTCCTCTGTGAATGGGGATGTGTGTTTATTATTATGATGTTGGAGTCTCAGACACTTCAATAATTATCATTATTTGATAATATTGTCATGTAATTTAAAACTTGCCAATTTAAGTTAGCAAAGAGAATATTGCCATACAATTTATAATATGTCAATTTAAATAATTATCACTATTTAATAATAATTGTCATGATTTAAGTTAAATGGGTTAGCTACCGAAAGGGAAAAATATTTTGCATACAATTTAAATTTTGCCAAGACGAAACTAGATTTTTATTCTTGAAGGGAAAAAATATTTATATTATTATATAACATATACTTTTGATTAAAGAGGGGCAAAATTTTACATTTATAATTATAAAAAATTAAATTCGAAAGGGCGATCATCTTGCACCATCCACCATTCATCTGTCTAAATTTATGTTGTGATGTATTTGCGGTGCAGATGTATAAGTTGGATTTTAACTTGTATTGTGCAAAATTTGAGACGAACATTTGAGTTAATGTTCAATTTTTATAACAAATTTGAGTAATATGAAGTTATTTAAAACTTTAAATTGATTATAGTAATTCTTTGCTGGATCGACATAATCACATCAGCTTAATCTATATATATATATATATATATATATATATAAACAAAATAGTCACTCCAAATAATAACCACCAATTTTCCCGCCAAAATCATTTACCTTTTTAAGATATGTGGAGTATTATATTAGTAATCTTTTATTATATACAAATTGTAGCAAATTCATTTGCACGGATATCAAGATGCGCATGAACATAAGTAATTATTGCATGTTGTTGGTGGATTTTGTTAATGTGATGATTAATGGCTGTTAGCAACTTTGAAATCCACCAAATAATAATAGGATTAATATATGTTCTTGGATGTATTATAGAGAGAGAAAGTAGTGAGAGTTAGAGAGAGAAAGTGTGTTTTGAATAATGAATTTAGAGAGAGAAAATGTGTACATGAGACTTATTTATAAGTTTGCATGTTGTGAGGTGACACCTTGTGAGCCTACTTGGCTTTAGGTGCTGACAAGTGTCCTTGACACTTGTCCTTACCCACTACTATGCTTCTGTTACATTTCTTCGTCCTACTACATCACTACTAGTTCCCTATATAGCTACTGTCCATATTCCAGACTTGGGCGAGCTTCTCTGTGAGCTCTATTGCCATGTGCCATTTCGGGATAGTGTGGTGGTGGACTTCAGCTCGGTCTCTTGGGTATGGGCGAGCTTCATGGCGAGCTCCCCTGTAAGCGGGCGAGCTCCCCTGTAAGCGGGCGAGCTCCCTTGTGAGCTCTCTCTCTCTCCTGATTTTGGTCAACCATTGACTCAACACCAAGCGTATGGGCGAGCTCCTTGGCGAGCTCGCTTACTTCTCTTGGAGTTGACTTAGTCAAGGTTGATGACGTGTCCTCTGGGCATGTTGGCGAGCTTCTCAGACTTCTTCAATTAATCTTGTAATCACCTATTAATAGTTCGCCTATCAACATTTGCCCCCCAGCTCGTCCACATCATGATACTTCTAATGTGTGGGCGAGCTGATTTGCCTTAGTGGGCGAGAGCTCGAGTGTAGGCGAACTCCCCTTTAGTGTTGTGGCGAGTGTCTCGGCGAGCTACCTATGGCGGTGGGCGTGCTGACGTGGCGCGGAATTCGAGGAGTCATGCACACCTTTTCACGCCTCATTTCCCGCGCCCATCATGCCACTACTTTGAATTTTTGCACCTAGGTCCTCGGACTCTTTGAAAACTACACTTCGTCCACTTGCCTATAAATATGAGAAATCATTCTCATTTCTCACTTTACGTTTTCTGAATTTCAGAGCACTTTTCCGGCGATTAAAAACCCTTACATTCAACGGATTTTCAAGGAGTCTTCAAGGTAGTAACACCATTTCTTCTTTCATTCCTTTCTTTTACAGATTCTTCTTTGTTCTTCTTCATTTTTCCTCGATTTTTCGGCAACTTTGAACATTTCCGTCCAACTGTCTGAATTTTCCGGCCACTGGAACCAGGAACTCTGGCGACTCTGAAACTTTTAAGAATTAAAATAATTTAAGACCTCTCCTTTGTAACTGAAACATGTCTACCCAATCTTTGAGCTGAACTATTTCAAATCGGAACACTGAAAAGCGAGCTATGACTGAGAACGAGCCTATTCCCCAAATTACTCCCATACTGATTGGCTGAAGCTCCGAGGCAGTTTCAGTAGCTCGCCCAGACTCTGGCGAGCTACTTGGCGAGGTTCGATCTGAGTTGAGCGAAAGAGCTACCACCTCCCGAGGTGGTTCTGATGAAGTATTCAACGAGGTTTGGGGAGACGAGGAAGAGGTCGCACCTGAGGAAAGAGTTGCTGGTGGAAATGAGGAGATCACTGAGGGTGAGGAGGAGGTCACCGCGACGGGCGATCAAGTGGGCGACCTCGAAGAAGATGATGATGAAGAGGAGGAAATTACTTTAAAGTACCTTCAATCTATTAATTTCCCTGGCCCTCAGCTCCCAGAGCGTAAGATTTCCAATGATGTAGTTCATGAGTTCGCATGAGAAGAATATATTGAAAGTCATGTGGCGAACTTCCCATTACCTAGGCGAACTACTCGGGATGTAGTCAGCAAATCTGATTACAAGGCGAACAAGATTCAGAGCATCATTACCGAGTTCGCCCTCTCCAAACTCCTTGAGAAATATAGTATTCCTCTCAATATCTTCTTGTATACCCCGGAGAAAAATAAGCGAGTTGACATGCCCTCGGTCGGACTGACAGCCATTAATGTCCACACTCTTGAAGCCGGGCTTACATTGCCCCTACATCAGATCGTTGGGCAATTCTTGTTGGATACTAACCTCGCCATCACCCAACTCACTCCGAATGCCTGGAGTAGTTTCCTGGCTACGCTGACGATCTTCGGCCTAGAGGGTTACGAGAACCGATTAACTACAGCTGAGATCAATGTGCTCTTCAGCATGACATGGCAGGTCAAGGATGGCAAGGGATACTATTATCTGAAAGCTCGCCCGGGTGAGAAATTTCTGGAAAGCCTTCCGAATAAAGTTTGTGACTGGAAGGAGCAGTTCATCTTCATCGGTGGAGACTGGCAAGCTTCCACAAGTTATACCGGGCGAGGATGGCATATTTATTCTCTTGAGGAATACGGAGAAGGAGCAGTAGGTGGCATATTTTGGTGTGCGTGAGTTGGATTAGATTTACTAATATAATCTTCTCTTTTGCAGGTCTGAAGCATCATAAGTCGAGCCGTGGCAAGCCCGACATATCTGTTGGATTTGACTTCGTGCGGGCTGTGTGATGTTTGAGAAGCGAGGAGGATCGAGACATTGCACACTTGTGTCAACATCACTATCGAAGACTCACTGATGTTCTTACTTTGCCGCATCACCTCACTGCTCAAGGTCTAGAGCTTCCAGGTTGACAACTCTCCAGAGCTCGCTGAGTTACTGAAGTAGTTCGCCAAGATACTGACTCTGAATGTTTGATCTTTGTAGGTGAAGGTGTGACAGTTGCCTTCCCTCCAATCGAGGTCCCTGAAGCATATCACACCTTAGCTTGCAAAATCTAAATGGGACCACCTCGCCCGAATAAGCAAGGGTTGTTGTCCTCGACTGTTTTGGCGGCCAAAAAGAAGGCAGAGCTTGCCGAGGCCACCACACAAGAGGGAGTTGGGGGCTCCGGGATGCAACAAAGGGTGCCCGACAAGACGTCATCAAGGTCTCAGCCCGCGAAGGTCGCCAAGACCAGCCGAGGAGGTGGTGAACTTCAACCACCAATGAGCGAGCTTCCCTACCTTCTCAGCAACAAAGAAAGGGACTTTGTCGCGCGGATGGATCCCGGGTGGGCGAGGAGGATGCTCAGACTCACAAGAGAACCAGATTCTCCCTCCGCGATGAGGATTCTGAGCACGGTGGCCAAGGTGGATCGGGCTCAGGTCAGGGTGTCTCTGCACACTCCAACGCCCCTCCGTCAACTGCACCGCGATCTCCAGCCACCACTTCCCATTTGGGGTCCAAGTAGTGGATGACACCGTCTTGGGTTGGGATCCCAACAGGGGTGGGTAAGTAGTTCGCTCAAGTTATACATGCTTTCATTACTTTTGTATGCATTTTACCGATCCAAGTATTTTGACTTCGTAGGTATGCATCCATTGCCTTCCCTCACAGGCATGAAGCTCTACACGCTTACGAGCGTTCCCGCTCCCTCTCTTTAGTGCGCAACCTCCCCGAAGGCCTTGCCCTTCAAACTGTGAGGGAGGTCCCACGATACTGGTCAACCCCTCAATTGGCGACCATGGAGAGACAGTCCCTGATCGAGAACGCTCGGCTGGCCATGTTTCATGCAAGCGGACTATTGCTTGCCAGCCAAAGAGTCATCGATCATGCAACTAAACAGGAAAAAGGTCACCAGGAGAGGAATGCTTCCTATCTAAGGATGGCAGAGGGCCTTAATGAGGCGAAGAGGTTGATGGAGCTCGCCGAGGAGAAGGCTTCTGCTTCCTTGGCTGCTGAACAAAGCGCACTGAACCAACTTGGCGAACTCCAGAGAAAATATGCTGCTGTTCAGAAGAATGCGGATGCTCTGATCCGTTCTAAGGAAGAGGAGTTCGCTGAGAAGCTGGCGGCTAAAGATGGCGAGCTCTCGCTATCGAAGAAGGAGGTTGAGCTGGAGAGGGGAGTGAGTAGAAGGGCCAGGGAGGAATGTTCCAAGCTGAGGGAAGAGCTCGCCGTGAAGATAAATGAGGTCACCGAGCTGTGCAACGAGTCTACCTCCTCTGAAGCCTTGGACACCATGAAAATCGAAGTGTCTGACAAAGGATTTATCCAATATTCTGCCGAGGTTATTAGGTCCATCCAGTGGGCGCGAGCTCATAAGGATGATGAGTTGAAGGCGGTAGTGGGCGACTTCAAAGATTGTGTTGACAAGGCAAAAATCTCTGAGGGGACAGAGCTCGACATCGGGGACCTCGCCCAGCTAGGGGCCCCACTAGACTTCGTCCCGGTGCGCTTCAAGATCATACAAACCCTTGAGGTCCCTTTCATCACCGCTGAGGAAGAACAGAGAACTCCCTTAACTCATGAGCAGATGCAGGAGGTTTGTGGGGACATTATGATCGACACTAGTGTGCTGGACACTAGTGGGCTTTCCGGGAACATAACTGAGCTCCCCAGACTCTCTCCTCCAGTTGGCCAAGAGGGTGGCGGTGAGGTCCCTTCGGAGATCTCCCAAACCGAAGCTCCAATTGATGCCTCCGCTGCTCCTACTCCCGATGCTCCAACTGTTCCCTAGACTTAGGGTTTTTAGCTTTTCTTTGTTTTGTCTTTTTTAGTTTTAGTAGTAGCTCGCTGGGCTCGTATAGGTCGCCCAGAAGGAGCTTTTTTTGTCTTCAAAGATAGCCAGCTGGTTGGCTTTTGTAACCAGCACCACTACTTATACTTAGAAATTTTTCTAAGTATTTTTAAATGCAATTCAACTTTTTACTTCAACTTGTTCTACTTTTGATTTCTCGCACGTTATATCTTTTATTAGCTTGTATTTTTGTTTTTAGTACGTAGTTGTTCGTCTTATTCCACTTCGGGAAGTGAATTGTTCATTTTATGTCGCTTTAAACTACGAATCGTACTTTATTTGTTTTGCACATATTCTTCATCTTACACCGCTTAGGGTTGTGAATTGCTTGTCTTAAACCACTTAGGGTAGCGAGTTGTACACTTTCCTATTCACTTGGGCGATTAGGTTTTAGAAACCTTGCCTTAGACGTTTTAAACCGTCTTTTTATGAATTTTTCTAACTTAGGGCAGTGGGTGCTTAGTGATCCTTTAAGAAAGACACCTTCGCTAACCCTGGGCACTTCGGCCTTTGCTTTGAGCTTTAGATTAAATGTTTCCGGGACCTAAGTCCTTGCGTGTTTTTGGAACTTGAACAGTTAATATTTCTGAAAAATTTCCAACTTTATTTAGTAACAATATTTACATAGATCGTCATCAACATACCTGATGCGAACCTCCGACTAGTCTATTACAAGTTCTATTCCATCTTCCACTACTGATAAATCTTCTTCAGATGTGTTGCGGTCCATGTGTACGATGAAGCTTTCCCTTCCATGTCCTCGAGGTCATATGTCCCGTTTGCCCAACTTGCGGTAACTCGGAACGGTCCTTCCCAATTAGGTTTGAACACACCCGTTGGAGTTGTCAACTTTCTTCTCAGTACCAACTCCCCCACCTTGAAACTTCGGTTCTTCACCTAGGAGTTGTAGTACTTTTCTGCTCTTTGTTTGTAGGTAGCGTTCTTTAATTCTGACGAAGCTCTAGTTTCTTCAAGCGGGTCTTTCTCTACTGCTAAGGCTTCATCGTTTTCTTTCTCATCGTATCCTACCACCTTTCAAGTCTTGTTTTGAACCTCCACCGGTACAACAGCTTATGTTCTGAAAGCTAAGGCAGACGGTGTCTCACCGGTACTAGCTCGGTATGACGTTCTGTAGGACCACAACACCTCCGGAAGCTCATCTACCTAGCTTCCTTTCTTGTCCTTGAGACGGATCTTCAGCACATGCTTCAGTATCTTATTCACTGCATCGACCTGTCCGTTCGACTGTGGATGGTACGGAGTTGAGTAGTGATTCTTGATATTCCACGAGCTACATAACTCTCTCAACTTCTGACCGTCGAACTGTCTACCATTATCTGTCACTATCGACTGTGGGAGTCCGAATCAACATATTAGATTTTTCCATATAAAGCTGATCATCTTCTCTTGCGTTACTGTTGTGAGTGCCTCGACTTTAGCCCACTTAGTGTAGTAGTCCACCACTACTACAACGAACTTTACACCGCCTCTGCCAGGTGGGAATGGGCAGATCAAGTCGATACCCCATTTTGCAAAAGGTCATGGGCTGAAGACCGATTTAAGTTGGGTTGCAGGAGAGTGAATGTCTGGTGCGAACAGTTGGCACTTTCGGTACCTCCGGGCGAAGCTAATGGCATCTTTCCGTAGAGTGGGCCAGTAGTACCCTTGTCTGATCATCTTGTATGCCAAAGCTTGCCCCCCAGCATGACTCCCATAGATTCCTTGGTAGATTTCTTTTAACACCTCGTACCCTTGCTTTTCAAATAAGCATTTGAGTAGGGGTAGAGAGAATCCACGTTTGTACAGTTGGCCATCCACCGACGTGTATCTGGCTGCTTACTTCACTAGCCGACTAGCTTTCCACGCATCTTCTGGGACTAATCCATCCTTCAAATAATTTTTGATCGGAGTGCGCCAATCTTCGTCTTCTTCCTGCCCCCACTCGAAGTCTGATTTAGTTTATAATCAGACGTCGAGGGGTCCTTCAGCTTGGTGACGACGACCTCCATCAATTCTGCTTCACCGCTACTGGTAGCTAATCGGGCTAGTGCATCAGCTTGCGTATTCTCCAGCCTTGGTATCTGCTCGATGTAAACTTGTTTGAACATCGAGATCAGATGTGCCACGATCTTCTGATATATCATCATCTGCTGATCCTTGTGTTGGTCCCAAAGGCAGGTTTTAGAGAAAGAATACCCTTAAACAAGTCTAGAAGGGGGGGGGGGGTTGAATAGACTTGTAGGGATTTAAACCTTTTTCCAAATTTTTGGCTTATTTAAAAAAACACCAGACTACTTGAGATAGTCTGAATTTGAAAGTTGTGCGCTGTGTAATTTGTGCGGAAACGTTTTTGAAAAAAATCAGTTTTATGTGATATGCACAAGTAAAGAACAGAAAATAAAGGCACGGGACACGAGGGATTTATAGTGGTTCGGACAAATGTCCTACTCCACTCTCCACAATCCAACTGGAATTGTGGGGCTCTCCACTAACTTTACTCACTCACTCACTCACTCACTCACTCACTCACTCACTCACTTCGAGAGTACTACTCTCTTACAAAACGTCAATGCTTCAGAAGCAATCGACTTCTCACAGCTTCTACAAAGCTTTACAAAGAATCAGTATGAATATAGGGTGTTGAGTGCGAGTAACGATTTTGACAGAGTTTCGGCAAGCTTAAAGTGCGTGTAAATCCGATACTGAAATCATCACTGTTTCTCTAATTTATAGGGTCAAATAACTAGCCGTTAGGATGGACTAGAAATCTGAGATCCTATAATCTCGTATTCAATCAATCATTGAGATTGATTGAATCTTCTTCTTGATTCCCATCAATCTTCGAGATCTACAATCAATCAAGTTTGTCCCCTTGATTGATTGATCTTCTATTCTGGGAATCCCTTCCTTTTGTCGCAAGTCAACCCTTAGAATGATTCCGAAGAATCTGACCGGAGCACAAGACTTCAGCTGATCTGTCTCCTCAGCTGGTGTATCAGTCTGCTGATACTTGGACCTCAGCTGATGTGCAAGTCTGCTGGAGTGCACCTCAGCTGGTCTTCTGAACCTTGTCTGGAAACTCTTGATCCTTGGTCTTTGTCTTGTCTGCGACGTGCTCAGCTGATCAGCTGATCTTCTGATATCAGCTGATCTGTCTCTTCTGATATCAGCTGATCTTAACTCCTCTGATGTCAGCTGATCTTAACTCCTCTGATGTTCTACTCTTGATGCTCCAGTGTCAGCTGCTTAAGTCTTCTGTCTTCTGGAATAGACTAAGTCCTTAAGGCCTTAGCTGGTCTTCTTTTCTACGATAGCTTCAGATCTTCTAGGTAGCAAGGTGAATTCCCCCTTACACAAACCTATCTAATCCTAACTACTCATCAGCTGACTAACAAGTTCAGCTGGTCCTATTACAAGCTGATTGGTTTATTATATCATCAAAACAACTAACAGGAATATCCTAACAAGTTCCCCCTTTTTGATGATATAAAAACCAACTCAGCTGATCTCAACATATAAGCATTTTCAATCAAAATTAAGATCAAAATAGGACAGAAAAGAAGATCTTTAGATAAGATCCTTTAGACAGAATGTAAAAAGCAACTGACAACAAGAAGTTGACTGGAAGGATAAAACTTCATTAATCAGACAGAGATTACAAGAGATAAGAGCACCTAACCTCAGCTGACTCAGCTGGCCTATTACATCACCAACGACTTTCTGCTGTCAATAGGCACTTGCATCCAGTCGAGGAATCTCTTCTCAATATTCTTCAGAGCAGCAACAGAGGAATCTGGAAGATCTGAAAAGAAGCAAGTTACCATCTACAACCATATCCTCCTGATTTCTCTCCAGTCAATCTTCCCACTATCATCAGACTGAGTGGAAAAGAACTCAATCTCAGGCAGTTCCGGCTGAACATCCACCTTCAACATAACTTTAGTGATTGCCTTATAGAAAATTGGAAAAGACTCCTTTAGCCAATCTCTGAATTCTGCGTTTTTCTCCCTTTCTCCTCTGATATCTTCTCCTCTGAGAACATAAAAATGAATCATGATCCTTGCCTTGATCGTCCTCCAGAGGTCCACAAGCTCAGCTGGCAGGTCTTTGCAAAACCAGTCAATCGGTCCGTCAACCAGAGGTCATTTGGGTCACGAACGTACTTTCCAGTTTTTGATCTGCTACCCTGAGAAACCATCTTCCCTTGTTTCTTCAGTTTCCTCTGGTAGCGTCTCTCCAGCTCATCATTCATTTCCCTCTCATGCCTCTTGTTCCACTCTTCAGGAGTCTCCTTCTCTGCTAGATGCAATTCTTTTGCAAGCTGCTCATCGAGTTCAGTGTTCATGATACGCTTCTTTTTCTCTCTTTCCTCAGCTACCACCTCTTGCCTTTGCAAAGCCTCAGCCATCCTTTGATCTCTCATCACCTGAGCTCTCTGCTGTGCTAGGTTTCGAGTATTAACATACTCTTCTACGTTTTGGATCCTGGCTGACAAAACTCCATCCCTTTCCGTCAGTAGAGCTTTTAGTGACTCCATCTCAGCTTGTAGGGTGGCAATATCAGCTGAGTTCTTCTCTTCCCCCTTTTTGATATCATCAATAGCAGACGAAGAGGGAAGGGAGGTGGGAAGCATATCAACAACAACCTTGAGATCTGCTTGACCATCCTTGCATTCTGCCACTTCTTTCTCCAGATTGAGGGTGAGCAGTCTAATTTTTCTAATTCAGCAGAGAACGAGGCATTAGCATCATCAAGGAGTGCCTTGGCTTCTTATTTGATCCTCTTGCGAGTAAAGAACAACTCTTTTCTGGTGACATATAATCCATCCTCAAGGGCATCCCTCAGCTTATTCCGGTGATCCAACAATACTTGGTGAACGTGTGTCTCAATAAGTGAGGGAGCAACAGACTTAGCGGCCAGCAAGGTAGCTTTGACTTCCCTGATATGATCATCAAAATAGTCTTTTAGTTGATCTAAAATTTCAGGAGTCACCTGATCAGTTGGGTTGATTTCGAAGTTTGCTGCTGGAGGAATGAATTTTGACATAACTGTTTCAGGGCAGTCCAACGCAACACCATCTTTGAGCAGCAAAGTTCGTGTAACTTTTCTCAACCCTTCAGGAGATGTCACCTGAGATGGTGCCTTAACCTCCAAGGCATCCATCAAGATTTCTTCCCACTCGATAAAGGCTGCTTCACCTATCTCCTTTATCAACTCCAAAAAGAAGGTAACTGGACCTTCTCTAGCTTGAGCCTAGGCGAGACCATCAGCTAAAATGTCTTGATAGACAGGATAAGGGTTGAGTTCTGGGATGTATAGGGAAATATGGGCTAGGGCAGTAATGATCATCCCTCGTTCAAGAGGCCCCTTTGAACGAAGGTGAGATAATCGTGCTTGTTGAGCCATTTCGGTGGGGGAGTTGGGGGTTTCAAGATCAATGGGTTCAGGGTGAGAGGGTTTGGGAATAGCTGAAGGCTCACCAGATCTCCTCTGGTTCATTGCCAACTGGGATTTGTGAAGCTGGGGATGCATGAGGCGATGGGGAATGTGGAAGTGTGTGGGGAATCAGATGAAGGAGAGGGTTGAGCTGACCTAATTGGATCGGCGGCTAAAGGTGTATCTGCTGATGGTGCCTCTTCAGAGGATTGAACAACCTCTGTCTCAACAACCGACTGTTCTGCTGATTCCTCTTCCGCTGACTCCTCCTCTTCTTCATCAGGATCAGACTTAGACTCCTCTTCCCCTGAACCAGCTTCCTCAGCTGATTCTTCCTCTGCTTGTTCCTCTTCTGTATCAGAGGACTCATCAACTAGCAGAGTATGCTTTTCTGCGGAAGACTTCTTCTCCTTCAGACTGCTCAGAGGGGCAGTATCATCTTCATCATCTGATTCAAAGGAAAGTTTCCTTTGAACTGGAGTAGTCTCTCTCTTTGACTTCTTCCTCCTACTCCCTCCAGCAGGCTTTGAAGCCTTCCTCTTCTGCTTCTTACCAGAATCAGCAGAAGGACCTGGTGCAATAGCTGCTGGGTCAGCTGTCGAATCTGAATCTGCTAGCCCAATCACATCCAAATTGCTTCCCCTCAGAAACTTGGTATGATTGTACTTAACAACTCATTCTTTATCCCACCTATGCTTTGGCAGCAAGTGATTCAAGATTATTGTAATCTTGGTAGCCATAGAGCATTTTGAGGTGAACTTATAGACCTACTGTCCATTCACCATTTCAGCAGCACACCTCTTGGACTCCTGCTCCAAGCGAAACCAAAGAAGACTTACCTAGTCGACTTGAACCACATCCAGTATCGTGCGAGCGACACTAAGTCGAAGTTTGGCAAGGGCATCCAAACTTCCCTGCTCAGAAAGAATTACCTTGTTCACAACATCCATGAAAAACCTAAACCTCCTCCTCAGCATATTCTTCTTAAGATTTGTGGTTGTGTCCTGATGACTCTTCCTTGCCATTATCTTGAAGGTAGTCAAATAATCTGCCTTCTTATACGTGTGAGGTTGGACACCAGAGGCTGATAAACCAAATAGCTTTGCCGCAACATCTTTGGACAGAACAATCATTTTCCCATCAACCAAAGACCCATTAGAGTTAGGGCTAAACTGGGCTTTGAGTAGAAACTGGAAGGCATAGAAGTTTAGCGTCTGGTTATCTGGGGGCGTCATGGAGATGAAGGTTCAGAGATTGTGATGTTGGAGAAAGTTTAGTATTTCTCGAATCTCTGGAACCTTTGATGTGTTATAATCGACACACATTTCGGCATACATCATTGTCTTGAACATCTTTTTCATAGCTTTGTGATCCATGGCTTCAACACAAAGGTTAATTTCACAGAGAAAAAATATGCAGACAAGAGAATAGAGAAGATAGACAGATTTCGTGGCAGAAAGGTTTTCAGAAAGAGGTTTAAGGGGTATTTATATGAATCGAGGAAGATGAGCAGTTTTTCCAAAAATAAAATCGATCAATTTTGATCGTAGATTTGTATATTGCATCACACAAATCAAAGGTCCAGATTAGATGACCTTTGAGAATTTTGGGGGTGATGCGTAAGTGTCAGGTTTTCGAAAAGGTTTTGGCCGCCAACAGTTCCGCCTTTTTGAAAAAGGTAATGATGAAAAACTTTAGTGATGAAATTTGGGCGGTGAGAAATTAATTACCACTGACACTTTATTTTGGAAAAGATAATAAATCCCCGAATTTTTGTAAGAGAAAAGATTTGATAGCCAATTTTCTAAAAATAATTTTAGAAATTAGGGATTTATTAATTTTAGAAAAGATTTAAAAAAAATATCAAAACAGGCAACGAAGATCATAGAAATACTTATCGAAATGCTGACGTGGTAGAGTCAGCTGATAAAAGTGATCCTCATGAAAAATCTTTTCTGCTCATCTGGGTCTTTAATGTCAGCTCACATGGAACAACTGAAACGAAGTGGTCTAGTCTGACTCTCATGACTTATACCTGTATCAAGTTAGATATAACAAGATAGAGATAAGACAAGAAAAAGTAAGAAGATATACCAGATCAGCTGATGTGAAGATCAACTGATTACTTCAGCAGATAATGCCTCAGCTGGATACCAGCTGACCACCCTGACAACCCAAACCTTCCTTTCTAAAGAACTGCTCCTCCATCTATCATTCCTAACTCTGCTACTAATTCTCTGAATCTTACCTCTACTAATGGTTTGGTAAGAACATCTGCTCTTTGCTTCTCTGTGTGAATCTTCTCCATCCTGATGTCTCCTTTCTCAGCATGATCTCGAAGAAAATGGTGTCTTATGTCCATATGCTTACATCTGGTATGAAGAACTGGGTTCTGAGTAATGGCTATTGCACTTGTGCTATCACAGAAGATGGGTATCTCTTCTGTGATCACATGGTAGTACCTCAGCTGTTGTCTGATCCAGAGCAGCTGATAGCAGCAACTACCAGCAGCCATGTACTCTGCCTCTGTTGTGGAAGTAGCTACAGAAGTTTGCTTCTTGGAGAACCAAGATATCAGCTTACTTCCCAGAAACTGACATGTGCCAGAAGTCGATTTCCTATCAATCTTGCACCCTCCATAGTCAGAGTCTGAATACCCACTTAGCTGAAGATTATCATCGGCAGGGTACCAGAGGCCTAGATTGGAAGTACCCTTCAAATACTTCACAATCTTCTTAGCTGCTTCCAGATGAGATTTCTTAGGATTTGCCTGAAACCTTGCACATACCCCTGCTGCAAAGCTGATATCAGGTCTGCTGGCAGTGAGATACAGCAGAGAACCAATAAGTCCTCTATATTGTGTCTGATCCACTTTCTCACCTGCCTCATCTGGATCCATGCTAAAGTTTGCCATCATTGGAATCTTAGCTTCTCTGCTGCTACTGATTCCAAACTTTTCTATCAGATTCTTGGCATACTTAGCTTGGCCGATGAAGGTTCCATTGGACATTTGCTTCACCTGCAGTCCAAGGGAATAAGTCATCTCCCCCATCATGGACATTTCGAACTTGCTAAACTGATCACACATCTGCTTGTTGGGGGAGCCGAAGATAATATCATCCACATAGATCTGCACTAAGAGGATATCATCTCCATCTTCTTTTCTGAACAAGGTTTTATCTATTTTTCCTTTGCTGAATCCACTATCCAGTAGGAACTGTGATAGAGTATCATACCAAGCTCTAGGTGCCTGCTTTAATCCATATAAAGCCTTCTGCAACCTATAAACCTTGTCCCCCATCTCAAATCCTGGTGGCTGTTCCACATAAACCTCTTCTGCCATGATTCCATTCAGAAAAGCTGACTTGACATCCATCTGATATACCTTGCACCCTTTGAAAACATCATAGGCCAGAAACAGTCTGATGGCTTCTAGTCTTGCCACAGGAGCAAATGTCTCATCATAGTCAATCCCCTCTGACTGTGAATACCCCTAGGCTACTAGACTTGCCTTGTTTCTAACCACTACATCATTTTCATCCTTTTTGTTCTTAAAGACCCACTTAGTGCCTATGACTTTCTGATGTTTGGGCCTCTCCACTAAAGTCCAAACTTCTTGTCTTGCAAACTGGTTTAGCTCATCTTGCATAGCTACAATCCAGTTTGGATCTTCAAGAGCTTCATGGATATTCTTGGGTTCTATCAGAGACACATAACAACTGAATTGAGCACCCAAGTTTAGCTTTCTTCTGGTCTGAACACCCACACTTGGATCTCCTAAGATCTGCTCAGCTGGGAAATCAGACAACTTCTTCTTTCCCCTCTGAGGTGCCATGGTCTGCTCCTCTTGGGTCTTATCTGATATTCCCCCTTGGTTAGTGTCAGGAGTCAATGTGCCATCATCTGGTGCTGATGAGGGCTTATCAGCTGACTTGGGCTCATCATCTGAATCTGAATCTGATTCTATCCTAGGTACCACTACCTTAATCAGATCTGGCTTGTCTGACAGATTCAGCTGATCCACCTCTTCTGCTAGTTTCTCCTTGTTGTACTCATGAATAGATTCATCAAATACAACATGGGGTGTCTCCTCCACACAGAGAGAGACTTTATTAAAGACTCTATAGGCTTTGCTACTTCCAGAATATCCTAAGAATATTCCTTGAGCAACCTTAGCATCAAAAGTCTTTAACTTAGTCTTTCCATTGTCATGGATGAAACACCTACACCCAAAAATATGGACAGAGGAAAGATTAGGAGTTTTACCTTTGTACATTTCATAAGGAGTCTTCCCATGTCTCTTGACTGGTAGACACCTATTTTGGATGAAGCAAGCAGTATTGATGGCTTCGCCCAAAACCTTTGAGGAGTCTGATATTCAGCTAACATGGTCCTTGCTGCCTCCTTGAGAGTTCTGTTTCTCCTTTCATCTAACCCATTCTGCTGAGGTGTTCTGGCAGCTGATGTCTCATGCTGAATACCATTATCCCTGCAATAGTCAGAAACAATAGAGTTAAGAAACTCAATACCTTTATCACTTCTGATTCTGACTATGCTGAGGTCCAGCTCCTTCTGAATCCTCTTGAACAATTCCAGCATCTTGACCATAAACAAGAACACTACCCAAGTGAATCCTCATCAACAATCACCAGTGTGTACTTCCTTCCACTGAAGCTAAGAGGTGAGACTGGTCCAAACAAGTCCATATGAAGCAGCTGGAGTGCTTTTGTTGTTGAAGTACTCTGCACATCTTTGAATGAGGCTTTAGTCTACTTCCCTTTCTGACAAGCATCACACTTCTGCTCAGATGCAAACACCTCATTTGGTAGTCCTCTGACAAGACCCTTCCTTGCAACCTTTTTGAGTGTCTTGAAGTTCAGATGACCTAACCTCTTGTGCCAGAGCTAGCTGATCTCTGATGAGCTTTTAGCAACCAAACATGAATCAGCTGGACAACTTGCAAAATCTGCAAGATACATATTACCTCTTCTGAGGCCAGTTAGTAGCACCTGCTCATTTAAATCATTAATAACAAGGCAAGAGTTCTTAGAAAATCTTACTGAATATCCATTGTCACAGAATTGGGATACTGACAGAAGATTGTGCATAAGCCCTTCTACATAGTAGACTTCTTCAACTCTTGTTCCTTTGATCAGCAGGGTGCCAACTTTGTCACCGAACACAACTCTAGGCCCATCAAGCGTCACAAAGTCCTGGAGGAGATGCTTCTCAAAAGTCATGTGCTTCGAGCAACCGCTATCAATGTACCAGACATGGCCTTTGGCTTCTCCTCTCTCTATTGGGCTAGAGTTTACCTGAAATTAAAACTTCAGGCTTTAGGTACCCTTTCTTTGGGTCCTGATTGGTTAGTTTCTACTTTCTGGATCCACAGGTAGAGATCATCCTTATGAGGTTTAGGGGATCTCAACCTTCTACCATACTTGTCCACAAAGATCATCTCCCTCAGAGGATCTTTTCTGGGGCGATGAGTGATAACATCAGGTTTGTAGGTGGGCTGCTCAAAAGGATAGTTTCGGCTTGAGCCTCTGAATGACTCATATACTTTGGCCGGTGAAGGCTTGCCTACTTTGGTTACATTAAAAGTAACCCAGGGCCGAGGTCTGTTTCGCTTGGGCTTACTCTGCTGAGATGACCCAGGCTTATCATTCCTCTGCTGATTCTGCTGAGGTCTCCTTGTCTTAGCAGAGCTATGACTTGGATTCGTCTTCTGGTCTTGGGGCTTCTGAGCTTTGGACTTATGTTGGTTATCAACAGACTTTTGAGTTTTAGTACTCTTCTACTCTGCTGAAACCTTATGATTACCAACAGACTTCTGAGCTTTTGAGCTCTTCTGTCCAGCTGGGACCTTTTCTGTCCCTCTGCTCTTTTGCCCTTCTGATCCAGATGCAGTCTCAGCTGGCCCTTTACCCTTTCGAGGATCCCTAATTAAACCACTGTCACCTTTCTTCTTCTTTTGTGATTTGGGTTTGGGATAACCAAGACCCCTTTTGTCATTCATAGTTTGTGAGGACTCAACTATTTCAGACACGACATTCTTTGCCTTAGTCAGCTGGTCCACTTTTAGCTGAAGCTGCTGTGAATTTTTTATTGTCAGTTCATTCTGCTTGAAGAGTTCATCGAACTTAGCTGTCAGCAGATTATGTTCTTCACTCAAAACAGTATTCTCAGAAAGTAGCTTTTCTATCAGGTTCTCCTATTCCTCACACTTTGCTATTAAGTCTGCAGACTTGTTAGCATGTGAGTTATAGGATATCACTGGTAGTCTAGCATTTTCAAGATCCTGTCTCAAGCTTAGAACTTCAGCTTTCAGACTAGTTTTCTCCTCTTCCAGCTTGGAACAAACTTTTAAGGAGGATTGGAGATCAGACAACAACTTGTGTATATCTGACTCCATAGAATAGGTAGAAGAGCAAGATGAGCTAACAGAGGGGGTAGGAGAATTTACCTCTTCTACCTTTGCCATAAGGCAGATGTCCTCTTCTGACTCAAAATCAGATGAGGATGAGCTGATGTCCTGCTTCTCCTCCTCTGCCACCAGAGCTATCTTATCAGCAAATCTACGATCTCTCTTGATCCTCTTTTCTTCTCTCTCCCTTGGTGTAAGCTGGGGGCAATCATAGCTGAGATGCCCTGGCTTATTGCAAGAAAAGCAAACACCATCTCTTCCTCTTCTGGGACTTGGTTCCCTCCTTCTCTCTGGAGACTTGTATCTGGTCTCTTGTTCATCTGATGGTCTTCTGGAATCAGATGACTTCGGGTACCTCATGGAAGAATCATTCTTGTTCTTCTTCCAATGGGATCTGTACTTCTGGAACTTGTTTGACATTTTGTCAAACTTCTTGGTCAGCAAAGCAAGTTGCTCCTTTAAGCTCATGTCCTCTGGAGTAGAGGACTTCTCTTGGCTATCAGCTGCAGCAGAGAAAACAACATTCTTTGTAGCTGATAAAGTTGGAGTCTCATCTTCTTGGTCTTCTTCTTGGATATCGAACTCATGTGACTTCAGATGAGATAATAGTGTATGATGACTCATCTCAGATAAATTCTTGGTCTTCTTGATCACAGTCACCTTCACTCTCCATCTAGAAGTAAGAGATCTCAGGATTTTGTTATTGATCTCCTTCTCTGAGTAATCCTTTCCTAGAGAACTTGCCTTATTCAAGATATTAGTCAATCTCATATCAAGCTGATCAATTGACTCATCAGCTTTCATCTTGAAAGTGTGAAGAACAGCTTGAAGCTTGTTCTCCTTTATCTGATCAGTTCCTTCACACATTAAGGAGAGTTTCTCCCACATCTCCTTAGCTGTCTTGCAGGTTTTGATCTTTTTAATGTACTCCTTAGACAATGTCTCGATAATTTCTATCCTGGCCACTTGATCCAGATTGAAGAGCTTTCTTTCAGCATCATTTAGTTCACTCTTCTTCTTCTCTGTCTTCCTTCTTTCGCTGATCTCAGCTTCTAGAGTCTTGCCATCACTTACTCCTTCCCAGAAAAACTTGATTGGCCCTTCCTCCAGAACATCTAGCATCCGATCATGAATGGCTCCAAGGTGATTCTCCATTCTGAATTTCTAGTAATCATAGTCTTCTATGGAGAATTCTGGCAACTTCCTCGTCTTGGATCCACTCTTCTTATAGGAAGACATATCTGCAAGTGATTAGATAAAATGCACACACAATTTTCTAAAATGATTTTCACGGATCTGTCCAGGTGACCACCAAAAGCTTTCTCAGGCTGTGGTCTTTTGGACACACAGCTCTGATACCACTTGTTGGTCCCAAAGACAGGTTTTAGAGAAAGAATACCCTTAAACAAGTCTAGAAGGGGGGGGTTGAATAGACTTGTAGGGATTCAAACCTTTTTCCAAATTTTTGGCTTATTTAAAAAAACACCAGACTACTTGAGATAGTCTGAATTTGAAAGTTGTGCGCTGTGTAAATTTGTGCGGAAACGTTTTTGAAGAAAATCAGTTTTATGTGATATGCACAAGTAAAGAACAGAAAATAAAGGCACGGGACACGAGGGATTTATAGTGGTTCGGACAAATGTCCTACTCCACTCTCCACAATCCAACTGGAATTGTGGGGCTCTCCACTAACTTTACTCACTCACTCACTTCGAGAGTACTACTCTCTTACAAAACGTCAATGCTTCAGAAGCAATCGACTTCTCACAGCTTCTACAAAGCTTTACAAAGAATCAGTATGAATATAGGGTGTTGAGTGCGAGTAATGATTTTGACAGAGTTTTGGCAAGCTTAAAGTACGTGTAAATCCGATACTGAAATCATCACTGTTACTGTAATTTATAGGGTCAAATAACTAGACATTGTGATGGACTAGAAATCTGAGATCCTATAATCTCGTATTATTGATTGAATCTCCTTCTTGATTCCCGTCAATCTTCGCGATCTACAATCAATCAAGTTTGTCCCCTTGATTGATTGATCTTCTATTCTGGGAATCCCTTCCTTTTGTCGCAAGTCAACCCTTAGAATGATTCCGAAGAATCTGGGCAGAGCACAAGACATCAGCTGATCTGTCTCCTCAGCTGGTGTATCAGTCTGCTGATACTTGGACCTCAGCTGATGTGCAAGTTTGCTGGAGTGCACCTCAGCTGGTCTTCTAAACCTTGTCTGGAAACTCTTGATCCTTGGTCCTTGTCTTGTCTGTGACGTGCTCAGCTGATCAGCTGATCTTCTGATATCAGCTGATCTGTCTCTTCTGATATCAGCTGATCTGTCTCTTCTGATATCAGCTGATCTTAACTCCTCTGATGTCAGCTGATCTTAACTCCTTTGATGTTCTACTCTTGATGCTCCAGTGTCAGCTGCTTAAGTCTTCTGTCTTCTGGAATCGACTAAGTCCTCAAGGCCTTAGCTGGTCTTCTTTTCTACGATAGCTTCTGATCTTCTAGGTAGCAAGGTGAATTCCCCCTTACACAAACCTATCTAATCCTAACTACTCATCAGCTGACTAACAAGTTCAGCTGGTCCTATTACAAGCTGATTGGTTTATTATATCATCAAAACAACTAACAGGAATATCCTAACACCTTGGCTTCGTACTCTCTCCGGACTTGTGATATTATTAGCTGGGAATCTCTGAAAATCTGAAGATTGGTTGCCCCCACATCTAATGATAATCTAAGTCCGGCTATTAGTGCTTCGTATTCCGCTTCATTGTTCGTGGCTCTGAAGTCGAATCGGATCGCCGAGGTGAAGATCTGTCTGTCTGGGCTTATTAGTACCACACCGGTTCCTGCTGCTGTACTGGTTGATGATCCGTCTACGTAGAGGTGCCATCGAGCTATACTCCCCCTCGTTGGCTCTTGTGGGAAAGTTAGCTCGACGATGAAATCGGCGAGTGCTTGTCCCTTATTCGCTGTTCGGGGTGCTAGGTTATACCGTATTTGCTAACTTCTAGTGACCATTTCAACAAGCATCCTGCAGTGTCCGGTCGGTGTAGTATCTGCCTTAGTGGGAACATCGTCAACACCTCCACTGGATGGTCGAAGAAGTAGGGCCGTAACTTTCTAACACTCATCACTAGTGCGTAAGCCAACTTCTCTGTTGGGGTGTAACGCAACTCTACTTCGTGTAAGACTTGACTCACGTAGTACATTGGTAGGTGTGTCTTTCCCACTTCTCGGACTAGTACCGAACTGATGGCCACCTCTGATGCTGCCAGGTATAGGTATAGCTTCTCTTCAGGCACCAGTTTTGACAAAATTTGAGTGTTGGCCAGGTACTCTTTGATACTCTCGAAAGCTTTTTGGTATTCACTCGTCCATTGGAAGTCATCCTTGTGTCTAAGTCTGTTTGCCTTAATTGCTTCAAAGAATGGATGACTCCGATCGCCGGACCTGGAGATGAATCGGTTCAAAGCTGCTAGACATCCAGTCAGCCTTTGAACCTTCGGCACTGAGTCTGGCGCCTTCATTTCTATGATGCACTTCACCTGGGATGGATTGACTTCAATTCCTCTTTGGCTCACCAGGTGACCCAGGAACCTTCCCGAATGGACGCCGAAGCTGCTCTTCTTTGGGTTTAATTTCATGTTAGAGTGGCGTAGTATATCAAAAGTTTGCTTGAGGTGATCTAGGTGATCCTCTTTTCGCAAACTTTTGACAACTATATCATCCACGTATACTTCCATAGTGTGCCCAATGTGCTGATCAAACATCTTGTTCACCAGTCTTTGGTAGGTAGCTCCAGCGTTGATGAGTCTGAACGACATCCTCTCCCAGCAGTACATGTTCTTGTTGATGTAGAACGCCGTGTGTTCCTGGTCGTCCGGGTGCATTGCTATCTGGTGATAACCTGCAAAGGCATCCATGAAAGTCATCATCTCGTGGCCTGCAGTGTTGTCGACAAGTTGATCAATGTGGGGTAGTGGGAAGTTATCTTTTGGGCATGCCTTGTTTAGGTCTGTGAAGTTGATGCATTGCCTCCAAGTTCCATTTGGCTTCTTCACCAGGACCGGGTTGCCAACCCACTGCGGGCACAAGGCTTCCTTGATCAGCTTGTTGTCCAGTAACTTTTTCACCTCCGTGGTTAGCGCCTCGTATTTGTCTGGTCCTTACTTCCTCCGCTTTTGGCGAACTGGTCTCCTCATCGGGTTTATGTTGAGTCGATGGCACGCATGCTCCAACGGGATTCCCGTCATGTCTTCATGGGACCAGGCAAACACGTCCAGGTTGGACTTCAGGAATTCTTCCATCTTGGTCCTGTACGTCTCCGGTAACTCGGATCCTATGAACAGCTCCAAGTCTGCTTTGGCCGGGTCAACCTGGATTGCTCTCAATTCCTCCATGGGGGTGGCCTTCCTTTTCTGGTTCTTCCATCATGGATCGCTAAACAACTCGTCCCAGCCCTCCTTCGCCATTGGCTTGAAACCTACTCGAGGTTCGAGGTCATCACTTCCTTCTTCAACTCTGTCAGGTTCTTGGACTTCTTTCTCCCCTAGGGGGACTGGGTTGGACGATTTCTTAACTTAGGGGACTTCGTCAACCTCCATCGGTGCTGGTTGTTGATCTTCCCCTGGTTTTCAGCTAGGGCTTCATTATCCTCCTCCATGGGTGCCGGCTGTGAGTCTTCCATCGGTTCTTCTACTTGGGCAATTTGTGCTTCTTCTGGCTGATTGCCTACCTCCATCAACTTAGTTTCTTCCGAGATGACGTCTAGGATGTTGGGCTCGTCAGCCAGGATTTGCGCCTCGTCTTCAAGTACAAGAACCTGCGTTACAGACTTTTTTACTTGACCATTTTTTATTTGTAGTAAACACTCTCGAGCCTTTTTCTGGTCGCCTTTAATAGTATAGACACCTTTTGGAGTTGGAAATTTTAAGCAATAGTAGTAGGTTGAACACGCCGCTTAAATTCATGGATAAAAGGCCGGCCAAGGAACCCGTTGTAGGTAGACTGCTGGTCAACGATAAGAAAATCTACGAGCCTAGTCAGCCTCCTTTCTGGGTCCTCGGCCGATACAAGTTGGACGCTCAACCTAATCTGACCTACGGGGATGGTTACATCTTCTCCAAACCCCACTATCCTAGCATTACTAGGCTCCATATACGACTCAAAATCTCCTAGAGCATCTAGGGTTGATTTAAACAAAATGTTGGTGTAGGCACCTGTGTCCACTAGCAGCTGGTGGACTTTGACATTCATGATGTTGGCGCTAATCACCAACGAGTCGTTGTGGGGAGTTAGTATCCCTTCCAAGTCCGCTTGAGAGAATGTGAGCACTGCAGTTGGCGGTGCGGCGGGCTTGGAGCTGGAACTCCCTTCCTGTACTTGGTTCACGGCCCAGATTTCGGCCTTTCTCTGCCTCTTCGAGATGGAGAGTCTCCCATCTTCTAGACCTCCAGTCGGTCCGACTTGCTCCTCGAGAACGAGGGGTTCTCGAGTTGGCTCTTGTTCTTGTGGAGGGGGAGGTGCCCTACGTCTGTGCTGAGGCCTGCGTCGGTCCTCATCCTCCTCTTCGTCATCAGAGACCTCCCTCCTCTCGATCCTAGTTCTCTTAGCTGGGGCCTTCTTCACGAACTCGGCCAGCTTCCCGTCCTCATAGAATTTTCAAAGCTGTTTGAGGAGGTCCCGACATTTGCTGGTGAAGTGGCCGATCGACTGGTGGTAGGCACAGAATTTATTCGGGTTCAGTTTGGTGCGGTCTTGACAAATCCTCCTAGGTTTGTTCAACATAGCCTTGTCCTTGACCGCATCAAATACATGGTCCACGAAGACGGTTAACACCTGGTTCAGTGTTTCTTTAAATTCATCTCCGTCTCCGAAAGCCTTCAGGTTCCTGGGAGCTTTGTAAGTACCTCCGGACTTCTTTCCATGCTGCTTTTGCTCCTCGGAGCTACCGACCTCTTTCAGTAGTGCCTTCTGCATAGCTATGTACACTTCTGCCTTGTGTCTGAATTTGGCATAAGTGTTCGGGCATGCCAGGTGCATCTCCTTCCAGAGCTCGGTCCCCTTCTTCAGTCCGGCCATCACCGCCACTATCTTCGTGTCCTTACTGACCGGCTCGCCTTCCAGCAGTATCTTGTCGAAGTGTTCTAAGTACTACTGGTCCGTCTCATTATCACCTTGGTGAATGTTGGCAAGCCTGTGCTTCTGGGTCAGGTAGGACCTGTATCCAGAAAAGTAGGCCAGGGAGTGAGCTAGTCAAATGACTGGATTGATTGACCCCGGGGCTAATGATGAGAACCAGCGATGAGCGCGGTCCCCTAGGGTCAATGAGAAGTTTCGGCACTGCTTTGCGTCTGTGGCACCCACCGAGATCATATAGTCCGCATACTTGGAGATGTGGACTTTCAGATCTGATTCCCCCTCGTATGCGGCCATCACCGGGAACTGGATTTTCTTTTGCACCGGTGCCTTCAGTATGGCCGGTGCCAACGGTGATGCTGGGAGTGCGGTGACATCAACTCCACCACTTTTGGCAGCTACTTGCATCTGTAGCTGTCCACCGCCTTCTTAAGTGTCGCTAGCTCGTCCTCGTGAGCTGCCTCCTGTGGAGGCTGATCAAAGACCGTACGCCTCGTGGACGCACGGCCCTGCAGTCCCTCGCCCTGGGGCAGCTCCTCATTGACACGCTAGAACTGGCGGCCACCATTCGGGCCAAGTCAGTCAGCGGCCGGCCTCCTTTGTCGGTCATGTGCGGACCTACGTGGACGTAGATCAGATTCTTCCCTCCGGGATGAAGTAGGGGCCGATCTTGTTCGGTCTCCTCATATCTGGGTCCCAGCCTGCCCCGGAGGACCTCCCTGGATTGGTGGGTTGTGGACGCTTCTGTGTAGGCAGTAGCTCGCCCATCTTGCAAACCTAGCATGTCCGCAATTTTTGCCTTCCTGGCATTTTCTCTTTGTTGGTGAGCTCTAGTAGAGCTCGCCTCTTGCTCAGCGGGGAGCTCGCCAGCATGCCCATAGTTTGTGTGGCCTGAGTACACCGGGTAGTTTGCTCCCTAGCGTTGTTGGTAGGAGCTCGCTAAGACGCCCTGGCGAGCTCGCCTTGTTGCTGCTGCTGCAACCTTTGTAACGTGGCGATGGTGCGTTGGAGCTTGCCAGGGTCGTTAATGATGTCCCTTAGAGTAGGATTCAATCCATCCTGGGCCACTGGGGCGACCTCAGTACGCTGAGGAGCTCGCGGGACATCAGCTCTTTGGGGAGCTCGGTGCGAGGTCTCCCCATCAGCTTGTTTCTAGGGAGTGCGCCCCTTCCATCTCCGAGTGGTTGTTGATGTGTTTTCTTTCGACTTTGTCAAGTTTTAGACAGTAGTTCATCGAGTTCGTCGGTTTCCAGCAAGGGTGAGTTTGATCAAGGTCTATCTAGCCTTGCATGTAAGTAGATTATCTAAATTTTGGTTTATCTACAAACACACATGCGTTTAGGGTTCTTTTTTGTCAATTTCAAGTCTGAAATTCTGGTAACTCAACTGGAAACTGGAGATTTTCAGTGTATCTTCAAACGTTCTTGTTCAAACTCAAGAACTTCTTCAAATGTTCTTCACAACCCTTATAATTTTCTCCCAAATTTCAGAATTCGAAGGTTCGGACCCTTTTTCTAGCGCCAAATTGTTGGTGAATTTTGTTAATGTGATGATTAATGGCTGTTAGCAACTTTGAAATCCACCAAACAATAATAGGATTAATATATGTTCTTGGATGTATTGTAGAGAGAGAAAGTAGTGAGAGTTAGAGAGAGAAAGTGTATTTTGAATAATGAACTTAGAGAGAGAAAATGTGTAAATGAGACCTATTTATAGGTTTGCATGTTGTGAGGTGGCACCTTGTGAGCCTACTTGGCTTTAGGTGCTGACAAGTGTCCTTGACACTTGTCCTTACTCACTACTATGCTTCTGTTACAATGCTTCGTCCTACTAAATCACTACAAGTTCCCTATATAGCTACTGTCCATACTCTGGACTTGGGCGAGCTTCTCTGTGAGCTCTATTGCCATGTGCCATTTCGGGATAGAGTGGTGGTGGACTTCAGTTCAGTCTCTTGGGTATGAGCTAGCTTCATGGCGAACTCCCTTGTGAGCTCTCACTCTCCTGGTTTTGGTCAACCATTGACTCAGCACCAAGCGTCTGGGCGAGCTCCTTGGCGAGCTCGCTTACTTCTCTTGGAGTTGACTTAGTCAAGATTGATGACGTGTCCTCTTGGAATGTTGGCGAGCTTCTTAGACTTCATCAATTAATCTTGTAATCACCTATTAGTAGTTCGTCTCTCAACACTTGTCTTTACAAATTCAAATTTGCAAGTTTAGAAATTGTCATTCAATTTTGTATTTACCTTTTCTCATATTTGAAGATCAATGTTGATCACTATAAAATATTAATTAATTTAATTTTTTGTGCACATATATTTATTTATATTTTTACTATTTTTATTTTAATTATTAATAATGAAAATTGTAAGATAAAACTTTAAGATAACTTTTAAGAAATACACATTAATAATTATAAGTAAATATTTATCGAACGATGAATAAAATTTTATCTAAATAAGATGATATATGTGAGACGATCTAATACATATGCTCCAGTTAATTACTCCTAATTATATATATTTAAAAAGTAAAATATAATATATTTTAGAATTTAATCTTGATTTTATAAATATTTGAGTATGCCAAATTTTGATGAATATCTTCATGAAAATGTGTGATTATATTTTGACGTGTGGTGAAATTTAATGGGTCTTGAAACTCAAAGCCCATAAAAGATAAACTTGACAGTCTCACAAAGTTGGCCAATTTGAATTAACTTTTTCTTCTTCTCTTGGTAAATAGATAAATAGTACTACTATCACCATTTTTTAAAATATTGTGGTTCTTTCAGTGGCAAAGTATTTTAAAAAATGCTTGGTCTTATATGCACCCGTTACAACCCAATATTATTCTTTCACGCTTCTTCTGTTTGAGCCCTCTTTCTGCCTCTTCTCACACAGCACACACAGACACATTTTCTCTGTCCAAAATGGTGAGCTTCATCTGGAATTTATCTCTCTTTTCCTCAATCTTGAATTCAAATGTTCATATAGTTCTGAAATCTTAATTTTGATATTTTGATTTTTAAATGTGAAGTCGTTCAAGAGCTATATCGAAATCACAACCACCTTGAAGATGCGGGAATGTGCAAAGAAGATAGTCCCGAGCCACCGTGTCATTCGCTGCACCCACCATCACACCTCACTGCACTCGATCTTCGCAGGTGAATGAAGCCCTGCAATTCGTCGCGGAAACCACAATTTCCTCCTAAAATTCCAAGAAACCACCAGCTCTTCTCCATTCGTCCGCTTCAAATTGAATTCGATGGAAGACCCGTAGCAATCCGTCCGACGCCAACAATTCTGATCTGAAGACATCACCCACAGCGCTAGAATCCTCTCAAGCCCAAGAACTGCCACCCACACATCCAACCTGTCGAAACCATTCGTCGATCACCGTCATTGTTTACTGTTTTAATTTTTCTTTTTAGTATAAAGTTGTGTGACTTTTCTTTGTAAAGTTGTGTAACTTTTCAGTATAAGATTGTGTAACTTTTCTGTGTAAAGTTGTTTAACTTTTCAGTTTACAATAGTATTAATTCAATGTATAGTAGTATAATTTTAGTGTATTGCTTGAAGTTTAAGGAGTATGGTAACCTGTGTCGTTTGTTTAAGAATTTTTCTTATCAATTTTGTGCAAAGAATACTAGACCTTTACATAAAAAAAACTTGGACAAAAAATAGCTAAGTCAAATGTGTGAAAAAAAAATACTTCCAGTATAAAGTTATGTAACTTTTCTGTGTAAAGTTGTTTAACTTTTCAGTATAAAATTATGTAACTTTTCAGTTTGAGCACGCAAATTAGAGCGAGTTGAGGTTTGAACAATCGACCCCTCGCTTCTTAAGAGTGAATAGAGCCACCAGACTACAAGTGAATTCTGTGAATAAATCCAAATTTTGTAATATATTAAGGGGCTGAGAAAACAAGTCATAAGTTGACCCAGTTGCATGTACACCAAGTGCATAAGAGACCCACTCTTTTAAAAAATATAATGAGTATAATAAGTAAAGTGGAGATTGTGAGATATATAATTAGAATAGAAATTTAAAAGAATATTTTTATTTTTGGATAATATAAATTTTAATGAGACAACCTGAAAAGGAAAGTATGCAAACTTTTCACAAACATGTATGGTAGCAATAATAATGATATATATAGATATGATTACACACAATTGAATTAAAAAAATTATAAAATAGTTAAAAGAAAATATTAATTACAATTTTGTTCTATATATATAAAAAATTATGCTTTTATGCACAAAAATTTATACATCTGTGCAAATATTTGGCACTAATTTATAAATATATTAACTTTTTAAAACTAATATGTACATGTCCAAAAATAATCAATATATGAAGTTATGACCTCAATTAATCTTCATTTTATAAAAATCATATATTAATAATAATAATTAATTAAAATTGTTGGACAATGACTAAAAAATTTAAATTAATCTACATAATATGTATACGGGAAATTTACTAGTTCTTTTTAATAAAAACACAGCAGTTACCATCGCCTACTGCACGTGTATATATATATATATATATATATATATATATATAAACCAGCGAATGAGACGATAAGAAAGAAATGGACAAATTTTATTAGCGCATGAAGTTCTGATTTTATTCTCACCATTCATTCCAAGAGTAACCTCTCCTCGCTTAATATTAATTAAAGCATCCGATGTCGTAAGAAAAGGTCTCCCAAAAATGATAGGACTCTCAAAAACTTCCTTAATATCTAGCACAACAAAATTAAAGGGATAAACGAACTTACCAACATGAACGACCACATCCTCTATAAATCCTCTTGGTCTCACTTTAGAACCATCGGCCATTTGCAAATTCATTTTTGTTGGCTTCAAGTCATGCAAGCCCAACTTTTTGGCAATAGATAATGGCATCATGTTCACACTTGCGCCCAAATCACATAAGGCCTTCATTTCCTTGCTCTCTTTAATATGGCAACTCAATGTGAAACTCCCCGGATCTCTAAGCTTTTGTGGTAAATAATTTAGTATCAACTCACTACTCTCACGAGTGAGTTTAACCATTTCCGGTTCATTTGTTTTCTTCTTCTTTGCCAAAGCATCTCTCAAGAACCTTGTATAATTTGGCATTTCTTCGATAGCTTCATGAAAAGGCATATTTGAATATAATTTCTTGAAAAGTTCAAAGAACTTTTTGAATCGATCTTCAAGTTTATCTTTCATTCCTTTTGAAATTTCCACCTTCACCTCCTTTTTCACTTTCCCTTCTTCCACCTTTCTTTCCACACCCCCTATTTTTCTAATCCTTCAATATTTTTTTCCTTTTCCTTCTCTTTCTTCATCACCCTATCTTCTACCCCCAAGCCTTTTTCATTACTCTTTACCAATTTCACATTCTCACAACAAAATACTTCCTCCACCATCTCATCATGAAACATTTTTAAAGGGCAATTCCCTACAACCTCCTTTGCAACCTCCACACACGAAATTGAATTACAATGATCACGAGGATTAATTTCGATTGTAGAGGGGAACTTACCTTTATTCACTTGTGGGCTTAAGGATGAAGCAATTTGCCCCATTTGAAATTCCAAGCTCTTGATTTGATTTCCTTGTGAAGCACACAAGACATCAATTTTTTGTTCGTCTCACTATTCATCTTTCTAAATTCCACTCTCATATCTTCCATGTTCTTCAAAATCAACGCCAAGGTGTCTTCCACACTCCACTTACCCTCATTGTTAGGCGGCTTTGACCCCGGATCAATCCCGGGTGGCAATTGGATTGCCCCCTTAGGATTGGAGTACGAAAAATTCTCATGCCTTCTATTAGGGTTGTAAGGAGGATTTCCTTGATTCGGATATGGACTTCCTTGTTGTCTAAAAGGTGGAGCAACATATGACCTTTGATTGTTTGGAAAAGAATTGTTGTATTGAGGACGACCCATATAATTCACTTCTTCTTGAGTAGAGATAGTAGGAGGAGGAAGACTTTCGACAACACTTACTTGCATAGGAGTTGGAGCTTGGTTTTGGTTTTGGCCTCCATAGACCAAATTTATCACATTTGTCATTTTTTCCTCTAGAAGAGCAACTCGATTACCCGTTCCACTATTAGCTTCTCTTTGGAAAGCATCATTTGCAGCGATGTTTTCAATGATCTCGTTGACTTGACGAACGATCTTCGTCCAAACCGAACCTCCAACATAAGAATTCAAGTAATTCTTGTCTCCTTCATGCAATCCAATGGTAAAAGTCAAAAGTATATCTTCATCCCTCAAACCGTGTTGAGGACAAGCCAACAACAAGGTTTGGTACCTCTCCCATGCACTAGATATGGTTTCTCTCGCCTTTTGTCGGAAATTCTTTATCTCTTCCCTTGCCTTTAACATCTTTGATGGAGGGTAAAATTTCTTAAGAAAATGGGAGCTCAACTCCTCCCATGTGGTAGCTTTAGGATTCATAGATCGAATCCATGCTTTAACTCTCTCAGTCAATGTAAAATTGAAGAAACAGAGCTTCTTCTCACTATCCGACATCCCTTTGTACTTGATCGTGTCGCATATCTCCATGAAGTTATTAAGGTGAACATTTGGGTCTTCTCGATCACTCGATCCTTCGAAAGGAGACTCCTTTAACAACTTCAAAAGATTCGTATTAAGCTCAAACTTTTCAGCATCAATCGGAGGTCTTTCTATTCCATCATATTGCTCATTAACTCTCGGCTCAAAATAGTCTGGCAGCAGTGGTTCATGGTTTTGAGGTGGGTTTACGATTTGTGGTCTTTGGTGTTGAGGTGGTGGTGGATATGGATAGTATGGGTAATTATGTGGTGGTGGTGGATAGTATGGTTGGTTCATTGGATAATTTGGGTAGTTAGGATATTGAGGTGGGTAGTAAGGTTGATTTGGCGGTGGATATGGTGGGTATTGGTGTGGTATAGGTTGTGGTTGGAGTGGAACCTCCCTTTGAGCTAAGTTCTCCTCTCCTTGATGCACTTGTCCTCTCAATGGTTCTTCTTCTCTTATCTCATCTCGAGCTTCATTCATATTATTCTCCATGTTGATTTGATTCAATCGAGCTTCTCTCCTTCTTCTTCGTAGACTATTCTCAAGATCTGATTCAAAAGGTAGAAGATCTCCGCCTTGACTTCTTGTGTGCATACACCTAGAAAGAAACAAGTATCAAAACTCTCACACAAAATAGTACAAAATCGAAAACAAAGAACAAAAATCAAACAACCAAACAAACTTGCCGTCTCCCCGGCAACGACGCCAAAAACTTGTTTGCCTATTCGGTGTCTGCGTGCAAGTGTACACGATCGTTATTGTCGCAGTAAGTTTGACCAAGTTTATTATTTATCGAACACAGGGAGAGGGGTGATTGTAAGGTAAGATTAATGTTCGAAATCAAATTCACAAAGCAAGTAAAGGGAGCATGGTATCTATGTCTACAAGTGCGTCAAACTAGTAAACTACCTATCACCTTGGGTTGCAAAGTGAGCAAGTTGTGTGAGAGGTGTATTAGTGTACTTTCCTATGTTTCATGTGGTGAAGTATCACTTACTCATGCATTGAGGTATTGTACAATCAATTGGCAAACCACTCTAATGCAAATGTCTCCCTAATAACACATTAGAGCCTCTAATTGTCTTTCCAATTCACTAAGGTAATTTTCACTATCTTAGGAATTTTAACAAACACTTAGCATGCAAAGGCCTAATAACAAGAAGATTTAGGAAAATAGCCCAACTCTCGTATGAGACTAAATCCTAATGGCCCATACAATCAATGATGCATAATAAGTATTCATACAAACCATCAAAATAGAGAATTGATCATACAACATCTCAAGCATTCATAAGGTCAACATAAACACCACATTACTCCATAGGAGTCATACACTAACACACTAAGGAATTAGCCCATGACTAATTTGGTATACAAAAGAGAACTTGAAGTAACTACATTCATCATTATGCAGGAATTGTAAAGAGTATACAATAATTTACCTATTACAATGAAATTGAAAAGATACAAAATTACCTCTAGAAGCTAAAAGATGATCCGACAATAGAAATTAAAAATCGAACGGTAGAATTGTAGATTTAGCTATGATAAGAATGCAGGAGAAAATGGATTGAAGATCCGTGCGGTAGATCGAAAGTAATCGTAGAAATCGTAAGTGGAAATCTAAGAACACCCAATTGAAAACTACCTCTAACTTCTCCTAATCTAGTGAGAGAATATGATGATGTATGTGAATCTAAGAAAATGGTAAAAGTCCCTTTGAAAATCTGAGATGGAAGTACATATAGTACCCTTGGATCAATGACTAAGATGCCCTTCATTAAAACGATAAAAAATACGAAAATAGCCCTGAAATATTGGATGTTTTGCACTGCTGTCGACCAAGACCTTGATGGCTGTCGACCATGGTCGACAGCTTGGTCTCGCGGAGTGCACTTTTATCGCACAAGAGCTGGCCGCCTACCGAACAACGATGGTCGCGCGCTTAGTCGCGCGGAAGCTGCCTTTCGCTGAAGGAGTCCTGTCGAGCGAGACACTTAGCGTCGATTGATGCGCGACTTCCTCGTTTTTATCATATTTTGAGCTCTAGAACTTCGATTGACTCGATTCTTCTTTCGTTGTGACTCTCTCTTCAAGCTCTTCGACATGGAATATTAATTTCTTCATTTTTCTCAACTCCAAAATTCGGACTTTTCTCGATCTTGCTCGTTTCTTCCTCGTTTTGCTCATTTTTTCCTACAATCACAACTTTCTAGCAAAAAAGGGTTAATAGCACAATTTATACCATATTAGGGTCAAATATGAATATAAGCACATCAAAACCATATAGAAATGGATGCAAAAACATGCAATTATGACCCTAATCAATCCATATAGAACTAAAGATGCCTATAAAAAATAATATGATTGTTATACGTTTATTCAAATTCTTTTAAAAGTTTGGGACCCTACTAATACTTCTAGTCATATAATTCGACTCTACATATATATTCTAACTAAATATTAAAATTTTTTGAAAATTTCGGCAGAATTTCATTTAGATTTTATCATAATCCCTATTTCATCAACATCCTAGTGCATCCATTTCCGATTTAATTAAAAATAATCAAATCAGAACACACATTCTACAGCAAACAACAACCAACAATTATTTCCCAACTCCACATCAACTACACTATAATGAAATTCTAATATGCAAACATTGATCGAACATCGATCATCAAATAATTAAATATGGATCGAACATCATAATTATAAAATTGAAATAAAATTCTACCATGCCAATTAATACATACTTATTAAAAAATTAACATATATATTATATCTAAATATATTTCCTAACAACAAATAGACTAAGGGTCAAAGGTTGAATTTGAATGAAAATGACTTTTCTGGGGAGAATTGGATAATAAACAACCCTCCTAAAACTAGGTATAAAAACAAGTGTATAAAGTCTTTACCAAACTGTCAAAGTACCCCCCCTTGCAAATTTTGGAATACATTTCTGGGAAATTGATGATGCCCAATTAAACATGTAATAACAAAACAGTACATTTTAACCTAAATCTGCACCAATATATTTATTAATTCTATTTTCTTTTTGACATCAGATTTAAAAAAAAAAAATTAATGATCCAAAAGGGGATATAGAGGATAAGTAATTATAACAATTAATTAGTTTTGGATAAATTAATACTAGTTTAGATAATTTAAGCATATAATTTGCATTCAATTCAAGCAATTCTTAGTAATTGCTATCCATAATACAACTCAATTGTATAATTTTATGAGTTAATACAAAATGTGTACCAATTTTGTACCTATAAATTTTAAATCAAAAAGTTATTTTGTACAAACTAATATTATATTCTTCATTTACGGCCTAAATGCTATTAATTAACTAATATTCTTCATTCTTCATAATACAGCTCACTTTTTTTAATTTTCTGAAATTTTTTGCTTTATTTACTCCCTAAATGCTAAGTTTTTTTGCTTTATTTACGGCCTAAATCCTTCATTACGGCCTAACTTTTTTTGCTTTATTTACGACCTAATTAAAATGATTCTAGCTAGCTAGTTTCGAAATAATCGATCGGTGGTTTAATATTTCCTTAACAAAAAAAAACTTACACAAAATAAAAAAACTTACAAAAAAAAAAACTTACAGCAGTGCAGCGAAGCGACGGAGGTGAGGCTACCGGCGGCGACGGGCGGCGGTACGACGACAGCGAGGCAAGGGAGGCGGCGGTGGCGTCGCACTGTAGCGTACATATCTATAATTTCTTGTTTATTTGGTATTTGTGTGGTTATTCCTATTTTATATGCTCAATATTAATTTGTAAGCATATTATTAGTTGCAAATGATAATATGCTATTTGTTGTTAGTTGATTTAGATTGAGAAATTAGATTAAGTAATAGAACTTGAGTGCATGAACCAATTTATTATGAACTTAAGAAATGATTAATTTATTGGGAGGAAACTAATGATCCTATGTGCTATTTTGGGTTGCAATAACTTGTTAGGTAGAGATACAAACTTGTTGTTGTTTCCTTTGGGTTAGTTAGATTAAAAAATTAATTAACCCCTCTTAAGTGATCATCCCTATAGGAACAAACACACAATACCATTTGAATGAATCTTTAACTATAAATGGATTTCTAGATATTGCAAATGCCTTGGAACCTATTTTTCTTTTATTGATTTTATTTGTCTATTTTTGTGATCAGGGTTGCATGAAACTTTGCTTGATCATTTATTTGGTTGCTATTTCAAATTTCTTGCTAGTGACATTTTTAGTAGGCAATTTAGAATAGCTTAAGTTTTAAACACCTTTAATTAAGTGATTTTTCTAGAAAGAACAAAACCATCTCATAATACTTTTACACTAACCCTTCCTCGTGGGATCGACTCGTATTTACCATCCTACGATTGACACCGTGTACTTGTGGTTGTTTAATTTTATGTGTTGGAAAATATCGGAACAAGTTTATGGCGCCGTTGCATGGGAAGGCCATTATTAGTTCTAGAGTGTTATTTGGTTGAGTTTTTCGCTAGAGTTTACGTGCTTTCTTAATTCTTGAAAATGCCAAAAATACGTGTGATTTGCTTGTTGTAGGTGGCAAAACACCGAAAGAACAACCACTTCTACCTTTGGACTTAAAGATCGAAGCTCGTTGTAGGTGGCAAAACACCGAAAGAAGAAGACAAGCGATGGTAGAGATGAATTTAGGAGAAAACAATCCAAATCCGGTGGTAGGAGAAGTTTTTGAAGATGAAGGGTCCGATCATGAGAATCATGGAAACATGCCGAATAATGATGAACAACCACAAGATGCTCAAGTTAGAGAAGGGGCACCGAGACAACCAAGAGTTCTTAAAGATCACTTTCGTCCGGTGCTAAGACCTCATAGGGGAGCGGGAAGAGAGCCCATTGATGCTCACGATTTTGAGCTCAAGCCCCAACTAATCATCATGGTGCAAAATCATCAATTCGGTGGATTATCGAGTGAAGATCCTAATCTTCATTTATCTTAATTTCTTGAGATAAGTGGAACCATCAAGATAAGAAGGTGCCTCAAGACTACATCCGACTTCAATTATTTCCATTCTCTCTCCGAGATAGAGCGAAGCATTGGTACATCTCCCTTGATCTAAGGGTGATTGAAGAGTGGAACGATTTGGTGGATGCTTTCCTTATGAAGTATTTTCCCCCTATCAAGACCATTCAAATTAGGGGGGGAAATATCTTCATTTTCTCAAATGGAAGATGAGTCAATGACAGAGGCTTGGGAAATGTTTAAAGACTTTGTGAGAAGTTGTCCACAACATGGATTCTCTCGTGTTCAACAATTGTGCTACTTCTTTTATTATTATTATTTTTCAAATATGAAAAGATATATATATATATATATATATATATATATATATATATATGAGTGTATTAAAATATTTAAATAATCATATAATTTCTTATTTGGACATAATTTACATAATCTAAGTAAAGAATATACAAAATTCATTCTTCAAATTAAAGTCAATAAATAATTACTTTTAAAATATAAAATATTTAGGATTTAAATTTTATTTTTTTAAGTGTAATATATGTGTTAAATTAAATGTTTTAGAAGGTAAATAATTTGATATATAGTGTGTTAAAAATATATTTAAAATAAATAAAAAAATTATTAGCATAAAGTAAAAAATATATATTATAAAGTTAATACACATCAAAATAATTGTACTTCACTTGCTTCAATAAATATACTTTTATAGATTATGACTTTGAAAAATAAAGCATTGAAATAATGGAGGAGAGATAGTTGCATTTAAACATGCCATAATAAGGTATAAATAGACCCACCAAGAATGTTTTATTAATTTAGCTCATTTTGGCGGGAACTTCCTTCTGTAAGCTACTATTCTGTTTTTATATACATATAGATATAAATTCTTTAAAGTATGATGCAGAATATCACTAGTATATATATGTGCAAATTGAATAAAATGAATGAAATTTTATTTTCAAAATAAGTTAAAATATTTAAATATAATTTATTGAAAATGCATTGATGTCATTATGAGTTGTATCAAGATTTATTTATATTTTGCAAAAGAATTGAAAAGCCACTTAAATAAGGTTAGTCTTTTGAAATTTTAATGTGGATCTTTTTAAACTTTTCATTAACTAATCCTAATTATATCAGAAAGTTAAATAATAATGTTAATAATTTTGGAAAGTAAGTTATGAATTTTAAAAAGTTTTATAAAAGAAATAAGATTTTGTTATTATATAGTTATAGATACACTTTGAAAATAAAGTATTTCACGCGAACTCTGATTTAAAGAAAGTTTACTCATAATAAATTTACTTAAATCTCATTATAATACAGATGGTCACCTCTGCCTCTGATTTCTTGTTCGTGTAAAACCTCCCTATGCGTATTCCCCTTCCAAAACCTACACTGATGTCTACTTATCTGCAAGAGAAATGGACCCAAAACTCTTGGCCCATCTAATTCCTCACCCACACCCACTTGGCTGGAATCAACTAATCAAATTCTGATTTTCGTCTTGCTCGATCGAGTTGAGTATTTTTGCAAATTTGCTTCGTCAATTCCTTTAGGACGCTCGATCAAGCAGGGTTGCACGAGCACAAATAACAACTCTTCAAAATTGAATAGCAACTCTTTCCTTCTTTCAGCAACTTTTCAATTAAACACTTTTACCTTCTCTTTTGTGATTTTTCAAGTGCAGCACGACTTCAATCTTTCCGGCCATAGGGAGGACGGCGGCTTTGAGCGATTCCAGTTCAGGCGGCTGAGTGGCTTCGCAATTCCGGTGAGGCTCGCGACTTTCGAATTCCTCCAGCGGCTGAGTGAAGAACAAAAGTGGGTCGTGGCTTCTCCGGTTCCGACGAGATGTAGACGGCTGAGAAGGATTGTGGCTGGGCTTCGAGGCTGCGAGCGGCGGTGACAACGTTTGGCTCCGGCGCGACGAGGGCAGTGGGCAAAGCTTGGAGCGGCGGCAATGGCGGATTCCGGCGAGATGGAATCAATTTCAGAACAGGGCGGTGGCTGGACAACAGCTTTTCCGATTTCCGACGAGGCTTCAAATTCTGACAACATCTTCATCAATAAACGGCTAGGATTCAGCAAGAGGCGTGGGATTCAATTAATCTGGAAGAGGTTGAGAGAGTTGTGAGCTATGTTTTAAAAGGGGTTGCGAAAGTTGACCCGGCAACCTTAATACTTTTGTTCGGACAAGGGTTCAACTGAGTCTAATTATTTTTAAAGCGATTGAATCGGTATGATATCATAAATGCATAATATATAATTATATTATATATATATATATATTCTAATAAAATTATATATTTTATGAATAAATTTTATTAAAAAAATAAATTAAAGTTATATATTATAACGGAGGAGGGTGGAACTTGGAGTTGTGTTTCCAGCAAATAAAATTATATTTATTATCTAGGGTTATGAACTAAAATTAAATATTATATTATTAAATTATATTTAATATGTATTATATATATAATTAATTTAGTTAATTATGTGTAAAAAAATATCATTTAATTACAAATTTTGTCAAGGCGCCGTTTCAGTCGATCCAAAGAGCGACCGGTACGACCCGGTTTTTATCGCTTTAGAGAGCTTTTCAGGCGCTTTTGAAAATGTCCGATCCAACGTACTAAAGCGGCCCGGAGAGATGTCAGAGTAGCTGTCGGACCGGTCCGATCCGCTTTTTAAAACACAGCTTCTTGTGACGAGGAAATGTAGGCCACGTTTCCTTCTTTCTCTTTCCTTAGTCAAAGTGTGCCAAAGAAAAACTTCACTTCATTCAAATGCAATTTTCCTATTTTAAAAACTCACGTGGACTATACCACTTTCTCCTTCAGTAACCATTTTTCCCTCAAATTAATTTAACAAGTGGGCCTTAAATCATTCTTTGGGCTTGAACATTGGACCTTCAAATTAACTCAATAAATTGGCCACTACTCGTTAAAATTAGTGAGCCCAATATATTTTTGATCTCCATTTTTTCTCGACTCATCCTGTCAACTGACTCCAAAAATATTAACATGTATTTTGCTCCCAAAAATCATCAATTTCCTACAAAATATCAATAAATGCCTTTCTTGGTCATTAAGCGCAATTAATTAAATTTAAGGTATAAAAATGAATGAAATCCTATGAAATCAATCAAATTAAGCACCCTAAAAATGAGCAATTCTCATACAAATCAATAGCCTGAATACATATGTTCACGTCTATTTTAATTTAATTAGTATGTTGATTAAAAGTTTATTTTAATTGTTTTAATTATTATGTTAATTAAAAATATATATTTAATTTTATATTAAAAATAAATATTTATACATATAGTAACGCATATTTAATCTTACAGTAACACACATTTAATCTTACAGTAACACACATTTGTCTTTCAATTTGTGTTACTATATGGACAAATGTGTGTTACTATAAAGATAAAAATATTTTTATGAGAATAAATAAGTGTTTCTTAATTTATCCATCATCCCTTTAAATCTTGATATATTGTTTCATGTAATACACATGCTATTATATGAAAAATAAATTATTTATATAAAAATAAATAAGTATTTTTGAATAATCAATGTTTGTTCTTATAGTAACAAATATTTTTCTCTTGCATTATGTGAAAAATTATTTATTCTACAAAAAACAAATAAATATATGTAAAATAACAACATTTAATAAGATAGTAACACACATTTACTCTAATAGTAACACACATTTGTCTCCCAATTTGTGTTACTATATGTGCAAATGTGTGTTTCTATATGGACATAATATATTTTTATGAGAATAAATATATATGTTTCTTAATTTATTCATCATCCCTTTAAGTTTAGGTATATTATTTTATGTAATACATATGTTATTATATGAAAAAATAATTATTTCAATAAAAATAAAGAAATATTGGTGAATAATTAATATTTTTTTTATAGTAACACGTATTTTGCTCTTGTATTATGTGAAAATTATTTATTCTATAAAAACAAATGAATATAAGTAAAATAACAACATTTTATAAGATAGTAACACATATTTGCTCCAATTTGTGTTACTATGTGAGCAAATGTGTGCTACTATATGAGCAAAATATATTTTTATGAGAATAAACATGTGTTTCTTAATTTATTCATCATTCCTTTAAATCTAAATATATTGTTTCATGTAAAACATATGTTATTATATTTAAAAAATAATTATTTCTATAAAAATAAATAAATATTTGTAATAATCAATATTTATTCTTAAAGTAACACACATTTTGCTCTTGCATTTTGTGAAAAATGATTTATTCTATAAAAACAAATGACCATATGTAAAATAACAACATTTATAAGATAGTAACACATATTTTCTCTAATAGTAACATATATTTGCTCTCCAGTTTGTGTTACTATATGAACAAATGTGTGCTACTATATAAGTAAATGTGTGTTACTATAATATATAAATTGAGAACAAATTTTTAAATTTATTATACAATATTATTTAATTAAAATTAAAATTTATAATAATTAAAAAATAATAATAAATAATAATTATTAATTGTTATTGGCTGTGCATGTGTGTGGGCTGCGGGGTGGGGAGTGGGGCTGGGAGTGGTGTGTGTGTTGCGGGGGGTGGGTGTGGGGGGAGATCAATTAAAATACCGAATATGTTGACTCATGATTGGAAGGCGTGTGGGGTGGGGGGGGGGGGGGGAGAAAATTGCGCGCGTGAATATATTAATTGTTTTAAGTTATTTTTGGAAATTTCTACCGTAGAAATTTCTATATAAATTTTTGTCGGCATATTTTTAAGCATAAATTCATTACAAAATAATAATAATAATAACAACAACAACAACAATAACAACAACAACAACAACAACAACAACAACAACAACAACAATAATAATAATAATAAAATAATAATAAATTAGACACGTTTTTATATTCTATGAAATTAATACTCTTGGGTATTACAGATATAGATATAGATAGGGTATAGATATAGAAATACATACAGACATATATACTTACATAAATGCAGAGGTGAATGATGCACGCAACCAGAATTGTTCAGGCTTCACATTATCTTTATGATATCATTGGCCTACATGTTCATTATTCATTTCTGTTAAAATGAAACCAGTTTCCCAAGCATACACAGACACACATAGATAACAATTTACAACCTAATTGAGTAATTATGCCACCTATTCATAGTAAAGTAGATAAACATATAATTTACAATAATTAAGGGACACAAAAACAAGTACATATATTTATTGATGGGCGCACAAACAAAAATAAAGAAATACAAGAGATACGACATGGCTTACAAAGAACTTATTAAAATACAAACATTTTAAGGTCTAACAGACAACTTGATTCCACACATGTAGCCAATTACGATTCGACTACTCTCTCCTACCTTGGAACCAAAACTATTTAATCGGGCTTGCATCAGTATGAGAAGACTCTGATGTGAGTGAATTATGAGGACAAAGTGATGTGAGAGGATTAATATTCATTTCCACTAGATGATCCGTAGAGATCATCAAACAACATCCTCGAAATAGCATGAGGATTAGGACCGGGTGATGTGGGAGGATTAATTTTCATTTGCACTAGATGATCCGTAGAGATCATCAAACAATATCCTCGAAATAGCATGAGGATTAGGTGCAACCGGTGAAATCACTTCTTCACTATCATCAGAGATAGTAATGATCTCAGGATGACTACGAGAACGTTGTGGAATTGCAGATGAGCCAGAACTCATGACCACAACGTTAGAGCCTGTTGAAACTGGATAAGGTGATTCTTGACCACTTGGTGCTTCAAGGTTGAAGAAAGAATGCATGTTGTCATACTTGAGCTCACCATGGTAGTAGTATGCCTTTGCTTTGTAATGATATATCTATAACTTAGACTAACGAGGTTAAAAAAAATATATAACATAATATTAACATAACAGTTAAATAAATTAAAGAATTCATATGTACCTTAAATATAAACCTCCAAGTATCATCTGAAGCAAACATGCGATTGGGAGGGAGCTTTTCCCAGTGAACACCGTGTGTCAAGAGGAAGTTGGTAAAAGTATCATATCGATCCATGAGATACTTCATCCTACCAACGGCATCCTCGTACGATAAGTTCACCATAAACTTTTCATTCAACTTTTCAATAGCAGTTGCAACTGCATGAAAGTTTGTTTGGTCACGTCCATACCAATTCCCACATCGTTTTTCATCGACCAAGCATTGAAGGAAATAATCCTCCATGGACTTCGACCAAACGCGGTTGTAGAAGATAGTTTCTTGGGGGGGAATATTTTTTATTGGCATTTTAAAGTGTGGTAGCGGTAAAAATAAAGCCAATGAACATATATATATATATATATATATATATATATAGGGATAGAACTCGTATAGGGCTTGAGGGAGTGTGTTTTCAGATATACAGTATAACTGTATAAGTGACTATGCATTTTTGGACCTAATGGCACTAGGAGTTTGTTGACAAGACGAACTACTTAAGGATAATCATGAGATTATCCCAAGGCTAAGAAGGTCACCGGGGTGAGTGGGAGCTGAGCCACTGTCTCGAACCAAGGCTAACACAGGGAAGCTCGGTGAGGTAGGCTAGAACCTCGCCCAAGCTCCCGACAGGTCAAGGTCAGCGGCCAAATGCACCTGGAGAGGAGAAGACTGCGGGCGAGCTTCTCCCCTCGAGAGGAAGCTCGCCCCCATTCAAGGAGACCAAGCGAGAGTCCACGCTACATCGTTCCCGAAGAGAATGCAAGGCAATGGAGCTCGCCAGGAAGCTCGCCTAGCCCGAGAGCCCAAATAACGGGCGCATAAATAGGATATGTATATGTAGTAGGACGGAACATTGTAAAGGTAGCATTGCGAGGGACCAAGACGAGGGTCAAGAACCCTCGTCAACACCAAGAGCTCAATAGGCTCACATGGTGCCACCTCACACTTGCACACCTATAAATAAGGTCTCTCTTGTACTTTTAACAACAAATTAATCATAATACACAAATACTTTCTCTCTCTAAATTCTCCACTTTCCCTCTCTATATTATCTATCTAAGAACACAAATCTTAGATTATTGTTTGGTAGAATTAATACATTGTAATAGCCACATAAACAAGCACCGTTAGTAAATTCTATCAATAATTTGGCGCTAGAAGGAGGGTGGTTTAACCCAAAAAAATTTTGAGAGTAAAAAGTGAGGGTTTGTTGAAGGTTTGAAGATTTGAAGGTGTTCTTGACAAAGACTCAAGAACACTTGAAGATACACATATATATTTTCACTCTTCGAACAAAAGCCCGAATTTTTTGACAAAAACCCAGATTTCTGGAATCATAGGTTCTGCCAAAAGAGTTTTCAAACGCTCGCGTGTACATGGATAAACCAAATCTTGGATAATCCATTGCACGCAAGGCTAGATGAAAACCCGGACAATATCACCCTGGCTGGAAGTCAGGAACCTCGGTGAGCTTCCCTACTAACCTCGGCGACCTTCCCCCAGTGAAAACCTAAAATGCCCAAGGAACAGACCTCGGCAAACACAAGGAGGTGGAAAGGGGGCGACCAGGTCCAGGCCGAGGGGGAGACCTCGCACCGAGCTCCACAGAAAAGCAATGCCCCGAGACCTCCCCAGCTGGTTTCGGTAGCTTAGGAGGAGCTGAACCCCACCCTGAGGGACCTCGCCGACAACCCCGACGAGCTCCAACGCACGATTGCAACCTTGCAGAGGTTGCAACAAAGGCAGCTCGACGAGCTCGCCCTAGTACCTCGGCGAGCTCCAGCCACTGAGGTCAGGGAGCAAACCAGGCCGACCCAGGGTACCCAGACCCGGAGTTAATACAGCGAGCTCCCCACCGAACAGGAGGCGAGCTCGGCCCAAGCTCGCCAACACTGGGAGCTCGCTGGAAAGGCTAAGATCATGGAGGAGCCAGCCCCACATACCGGGCGAGCTTCGGCCTATACCGAAGCATCCACCACCCACCAATCGCTGAGAAGGGAGGTCCTCCAAGGTCGATTGGGACCAAGGTGTGGGGAGAATGAATGAATGGCGGCCCCAGCTACGTCCTAGAGGGGGGGAGTCGGACCTGCAGCCTCGTAGGTCCGTACACGATCGACTGAGGAGGTCCGCAGCTGATAGGTTAGGCCCAAACGGCGGGTACCAATTCTGACCCGTCACGGAGGGATCACCCCAGAGTGAGGTACCTCGGGGGCGTGCGTCCACGAGGCGCACGAGCTTCGAGCAAACTACGCCGGAGGTGACCCGCGACGACGAGCTGTCCACATTGAAATGGGCCGTCAAAATGCTACAGCAATAAGTAGCAGCCAAATCGGGCGAACCCGACGCCACCACTCTCCCCGCATCCCCACTGGCACCTACCATACTCCAAGCACCGGTCCAAAAGAAAATCCACTTCCCGGTGATGTCTGCATACGAAGGCGAATCAGACTCATAGGTCCACCTGGCCAAGTACGCAGACTACATGATCTCGGTAGGCACCACCGACGCCACTCAGTGCTGCAACTTCCCGCTGACCCTCGGGGACCGAGCCCACCGCTGGTTCTCATCACTCGCCTTGGGGTCAATCCAGTCCTTCGGCCAACTCACACGGGAGTTCTTGGCCCACTTCTCTGGGTTTGGATCCTACCTCACCCAGAAACACCGGCTCGCCAACATCCACCAAGGTGAGAACGAGTCTGACTAGCAGTATCTGAAGAGGTTTGACAAGATACTTCTGGAAGGCGAATCAGTGAGTGAGGACACCAAAATCGTCGCGGTGATGACCGGACTGAGGAAGGGCACCGAGCTCTGGAAGGAGATGCACCTAGCATGCCCGAACACCTACACCAAATTTTGGCACAAAGCCGGGGTGTTCGCAGCCATGCAAGAGGCCCTCCAGAAGGAGGTCGGTGCCTCAGAGGAGAAAAAGCCCTACGGGAAGAAATCTGGGGGCACGTACAAGGCTCCCCGGAACCTGAAGGCTTTTGGCGACGTGAATGAGTTTAAGGAGAAGCTCAACCAGGTCCTCACTGTCTCCGTTGACCATGTCTTTATGGCTGTCAAAGACAAAGCCTTGTTGGAAGAGCCGAGAAGGATCCGCCAGGACCGCACGAAGCTCAACCCCAACAAGTACTGTGCCTATCACCAGTCAATCGGCCACTTCACCAGCGAATGCCGAGACCTCCTCAAACAACTATGGAAATTTTATGAGGATGGGAAGCTGGCCGAGTTTGTGAAGAAGGCACCGGCGAAGAGGCCCAGGTTCGAGAGGAGGGAAACCTCCGATGATGAAGAAGAGGACGCGAGCCAACGTGGTCCTCAAAATAGGCAAAGATCGCCTCCCCAACCTCAACAGAACTTGGAGCCCACTAGAGAACTCTTGGTTCTCGAGGAAGAAGTCGGAGCTGCCGGAGGTCTCCAAGATGGAAGACCCTCCATTTCCAAAAGATAAAGGAAGGCCGAAATCCGGGCCATATGTCAAGTCCAGGAAGGCAGCTCTGGCTCTAGGCCCGTCACACAACCCACTGATGAGCTAACATTCTCTTCGGTGGACCTAGAAGGGGTACTGACGCCCCACAATGACTTGTTGGTGATAACCGCCAACATCATGAACGTCCGAGTCCACAGGCTGCTTGTGGACACCGGCGCCTTCACCAACATTCTCTTCAAATCCACCTTAGATGCCTTAGGTGATTTTGAGTCATACTTAGAACCTAGCAATGCTAGGATAGTGGGGTTCGGAGAAGCTGTAACCGTCCCCCTAGGTACTATTAGGTTGAGCGTCCAACTTGTATCGGCCGAGGACCCGAAGTGGAGACTGACTAGGTTAATAGATTTCCTTGTTGTCAACCAGCAGTCCTCCTACAACGGGTTCCTTGGTCGCCCATTTTTCAATGAATTCAAAGCGGCGTGTTCGACCTACTACTACTGTATAAAATTCCCAACCTCGAAAGGTGCCAAAACTATAAAAGGTGACCAGAAAAAGGCCCGCGAATGTTTGCTCCAAATCAAAGACGACCAGGTTAAAAAATCTGTAACGCAGGTTCAAATTCTCGAGAAGGGATCCCGGCAGACGAGCCAAACATCCTAGACATTATCTCGACGGAAACTGAGATGATGGAGGTAGGTGATCTGCCGGAGATTGATCAAGTCTCGGAACCTGCGCAGGACACACAACCGGCGCCGATGGAGGGAGTGGAGGAAGCCCAAATGGACCATGTGCAGGAACCGGTACCCATGGAAGTGGTCGAAGGTCCTCAAGTCGAGGGACCTGCGGAGGACCAAGAACCGGTGCAGATGGAGGTTGATCCAACTCCCCAAGTCGCGAAACCATCCCAAGTCTGTGAACCCCCGGAGGCAGCGAAGGTCGATGAACCTCTCTAAGCTGATGAACCCCCGGAGGTACTGACAGTTGAGGAACCTGTCCAAGTGGAAAGCCAAGCTGATGATCTCGAACCACGCCTAGGTCACGAACCTGCGCAAATGTCACAGGAAGAGTGGGATGAGTTCATCAGCGACCCGAGGTGGAAAAGTCAGAAGAGGAAAGCCACTCACATGGAGGAATTGACGGCACTCCCGGTGGACCCGGAAAGGGACTTGGAACTTTTCATAGGTTCCGAGTTACCAGAACCGTACCGGTCGAGGATGGAGCTATTTCTGATGTCCAACTTGGACGTGTTTGCCTGGTCCCATGAAGATATAACGGGGATCCCGTTGGAGCATGCTTGCCATCGACTTAATATAGATCCGACGAGGAGACCCGTGCGCCAAAAGCAGAGGAAGTACGGACCAGATAAGTACGCAGCCCTAACAACAAGCTGATCAGAGAAGCCTTGTGCCCGCAGTGGGTCGTAAACCCCGTCCTAGTGAAGAAGCACAATGGAACGTGGAGACTATGTATCGACTTCATGAACCTAAACAAGGCATGCCCGAAAGACAACTTCCCACTACCCCATATTGATCAGCTTGTAGATAGCACCGCCGGCCACGAGATGATGACATTCATGGATGCTTTCGCAGGCTATCACCAAATAGTATTGCACCCAGATGACCAGGAACATACGACGTTCTACACCAACAAAAACATGTATTGCTGGGAAAGGATGCCGTTCTGACTTATCAACACCGGAGCAACCTACCAAAGGTTGGTGAATAAAATGTTCGACCAGCACATCGACGAATCTATGGAGGTGTACATGGACGACATAGTTGTCAAGAGTTTAAGAAGGAGGATCACCTTGACCACCTAAAACAAACCTTCGACATACTACGCCACTACAACATGAAGCTGAACCCCAAGAAGACCAGCTTCGGCGTACATTCGGGAAAGTTCCTGGGGCATCTGGTGAGCCAACGAGGGATAGAAGTCAACCCAACGCAGGTCCAATGCATAATCGAGATGGGCACGCCTGACTCCGTACAGAAAATCTAAAGACTGACCGGATGTATGGCAGCCTTGAACATGTTCATCACCAGGTCCGGCGACTGGAATTGCCCATTCTTTGAGGCAATCAAGGCGAACACGCCGAGGTACAAGGAGCTAGCTAAAGCCAACAAGCTGCACCTTAAAAACCACTTCGTGTGGACAAGTGAATACTAACGAGCCTTTGAGGACATTAAAGTATACCTGGCAGATACACAGGTCCTGTCAAAGCCGGTACCTGGTGAGAAGCTGTACCTCTACCTCACCGCATCGGAGGTTACCATTAGCTCCGTCCTGGTTCGAGAAGAGGTGAAAACACACCTTCCAGTGTACTACGTAAGCCAAGTCCTACACGAAGCTGAGCTGCGGTACACCCCAACAGAGAAGCTAGCCTATGCACTGGTGATGAGTGTTAGAAAATTGAGGCCCTACTTCTTTGACCACCCGGTAGAGGTGTTGACAACATTCCCGCTAAGGCAAATACTACAACGGCCGGACACTGCGGGACGCTTGTTGAAATGGTCACTAGAAGTCAGCCAATACGGTATAACCTACGCTCCCTGAACAACGATCAAGGGGCAAGCACTCACCGATTTCATCATCGAGCTGACTTTCCCACAAGATCCAACGAGGGGATGTATAGCACCGTGGCACCTCTACGTAGATGGGTCATCAACTAGCACAACAGCAGGAGCCGGAGTAGTTCTGATTAGCCCGGACAGGCAAGTCTTCACCTCCGCAATCCGTTTTGACTTTAGAGCAACCAACAACGAGGCGGAGTACGAAGCTTTGATAGCTGGACTTAGGTTATCATTAGCTGTGGGGGCAACCAATCTTCAAGTTTTCGGAGATTCCCAGCTAATAATATCCCAAGTCCGGAGTACGAGGCAAAAGACCAACAGATGATGACCTACCAGAAGATAGCGGCACATCTGATCTCGATGTTTACGTAGGTTTACATCAATCAAATACCGCGGTTGGAAAATACGCAAGTAGATGCCCTAGCCCAACTAGCTACCAGTAACGGCGAGGCCGAGGTCACGGAGGTTGTGGTCACCAAATTGAAGAACCCCTCGACGTCTGATTACAAAGTAAATCAGACCTCGAGTGGGGGGCAGGAAGAGGACAAAGATGGTGAAGATTGGCACACTCCGCTCCAAAAATACTTAAAGGATGGAACAACCCCCGAGGACACATGGGAAGCTAGTCGGGTAGTGAAACAAGCTGCCAGATATACGTTGGTGGAGGGCCAACTCGACAAACGTGGATTCTCTCTACCCCTACTCAAATACTTATCTAAGAAGCAAGGGTTCGAGGTGTTAGAAGAAATTCACGAGGGGATTTGCGGAAGTCACACTGGGGGGCAAGCTTTGGCATACAAGATAATCAAACAGGGGTACTACTGGCCCACTCTTCGCAAAGATGCTATTAGCTTCGCACGAAAGTGCCAAAAGTGTCAACTTTTCTCACCAAATATCCATTCCCTAGCCGACCAACTGAAGTCGGTTTTTAGCCCATGACCTTTTGCAAAATGGGGTATCGACTTGATCGGCCCATTCCCACCTGGCAGAGGCGGTGTGAAGTTTGCTGTTGTAGCAGTAGACTATTACACCAAGTGGGCTGAAGCTGAAGCTCTCACGATAATAACACAAGAAAGGATGATTGGCTTTATATGGAAGAACCTGATCTACCGGTTCGGACTTCCGCAATCGATCATTACGGATAACGGAAGCCAGTTTGACGGCCAAAAGATGAGAGATTTTGTAGTTCGTGTAACATCAAGAAGCACTACTCAACTCCATACCATCCACAGTCAAACGGCCAGGTCGAGGCGGTTAAAAAAATTATGAAGCACATATTGAAGATCTGCCTTGATGACAAGAAAGGAAGCTGGGCAGACAAACTCCCGAAGGTTCTGTGGTCTTACAGAACGTCATACCGAGCCAGCACCAGAGAAACACCGTTTTCTTTAGCCTTCGGGACTGAAGTAGTAGTACCGGTGGAAGTCCAGAATAAGACGTGGAAGGTGGTAGGATTTGACGAAGAAAGGAACGACGAAGCCTTGGCAATCGAAAAAGATCTGATTGAAGAGACCAGAGCTTCGTCAGAAATGAAAAATGCCACTTACAAGCGTAGAGCGGAGAAGTACTATAATTCCCAAGTCCGAGACCGAAAGTTCAAAGTTGGGGATCTAGTACTGAAGAAGAAACTGATGGCCCCGCCGGGTGTATTTGGATCGAATTGGGAATGACCGTTCTAGGTCACCGCAGCCTGGGCAAATGGTACTTATGACCTCGAAGACGCAGAAGGAAATGCCTCATCGTACACCTGGAGTGCGGCACACTTGAAAAAGTTTTATCAATAGATCAAGATTTTGTAATAGACTAGCCGAAGGTTCGCATCAGAAATGTTGATAGCAACCAATGTAAATTACGTTGCTATGAGAACTTAGAAGTTTTTCTTGAAAAGATATCCAACCTCACGAAGTTCGCAAAATATCCGACCCCTCGAAGGTTCGTGAAATACCCAACCCCACGAGGGTTCACGAACACGCAAAGACCAAGGTCCCAAACGTTATAATCTAAAGGCTCAAAAGGCAAAGGTCAAAGTGCCCAAGGTTAGCAAAGGTATCCTTCTTAAAGGGTCACCAAGCACCTACTGCCATAAGTTAGAAAAATTCACAAAAAGACGATTGAAACGTCTAAGGCAAGGTTCATGAAACCCGATCGCCCAAAGTGAATTAAACAAAGTACAACTCGCTACCCTAAGTGGTTTAAGACGAGCAATTCGCGGCCCCAAGTGGCGTAAGATGAAGAATACGTACTAATTAAATGAAGGTACGGTTTGTAGCCCTAAGTGACGTAAAATGAACAATTCGCCTCTCGAAAGTAGAGTAAGACGAACAGTTAAGTACCGAGAATATAAAAATGAGCCAATTAAAATTATAACATGAGCGTAAAAATGTAAATAGACAAGGTTGAGACAAAAGGTCGAATTTCATTCAAAAATACTTGAGAGATTTTCAAACAAAAAAAGATACTTGAAAAATTTCCCAAGTGTGAGTAGTGGTGCTAGCCACAAAGGTCGGCTAGCTGACCGTCTTTGAACTACAAAAACAAGCTCCTTCTGGGTGAGCTATACAATGCCCGACGAGCTACTAAGACTTGACAAAAACTAAAAAAAGCAAAAAACTACACTACGAAAGCAAGGGAAAAAGACTTCAGGTCTCGAGGGCAGCAGGACCTCGGTGGGGGTCTCAGGGTTGCCGACCTCAGGGGCAACCTCACCACCCGCAGCTTGGTTGCCTTGAGGGGAGAGCTCGGGCAACGTGGTGATGTTGCCCGTAAGCTCGCTGGTGTCGAACCCAGTTGTGTCGAGCATCGCATCCCCGCAGGCCTCTTGAAGCTGCTCAACTGTGAGTGGAGTTTGCTCCTCCACGTTCGCGACCTCCTCCTCCTAGGCAAGGTTCAATTCCGGCACAAGAATTGTGTTGATGATTTGTAACGTGCCGAAATGAAGTCGAGGGGCACCCCTAGCTCCGGAAGGTCGCCGATGTCCAGCTCGGTCTCGTCAGGGAAGGGCGCCCTGTCCAGGCAATCCTTGAAATCGCCCACTACCTCCTTCAGCTCATCATCTTTATGAGCTTGCGCCCACCAGATCGCTCGGATGACTTCAGCGTAGCACTGGACAAACCCGCTGTCCGAGACCTCAGCTTTTGCGGCGAGTAAGTCTACCGAGGAGGATGCATTGTTGCGGAGTTCGGCGACCTCATTTACCTTGGCCGAAAGCTCATCCCTTAACTTTGAGCACTCCTCGTTGGCGCCCTTGACCAAGCCCCGCTGAAGCTCTAACTCCTTCCTGGTCACAGCATGTTGACCAACCTCACGGGCGAACTTCTCAGCGAACTCCTCCTCCTTAGCCTTAATCTGTGCATCAACATTTTTTTGAATGGAGGCGAGCTGTCACTGGAGTTGGCCGAGGTTTTCGAGGGCACTACTCTCGGACGCCAGGGCCACAACTGCTTTCTCTTTGGCGAGCTCCATAGCCTTCTTGAATTTATCAGCATTGTCAGCCATCTTCAAGAAGGCCTCGTTCCTCTTTTGCCGACCTTCCTCCAGTTGGGCGGCCTGCTCGATCGCCTTTTGATTCATGAGAAGTAGCCCACTCGCGTAGTGCGCCGAGAGCAGGAGGTTCTTAGTCAAGTTCTGGCTTTCAAGGGTCGCCAGCTGGGGGGTGGACCAGAACCTCGGCACCTCACTCACAGTATTCCGAGCGAGGCCCGGAGGGAGGCTGCACATCAAGGTCAAAGAGCGGGATCGCTCGTAAGCATGGATGGCCTCGTGGCGGTTCAGATGAGTGATGGGGGCATAACTGCGAGGTCAAAACAGTTGGGGTTAGAGAAAAGACAAATATGAGAAAATGACGAAGATAGGGTCAAGAATGCGAGCTACTCACTGAGCTCGCTCAGGGTCCCATCCTAGGAGCGTGTCGTCATTGGTATGGACCCCGAAGGGAGATGAGGAAGGTGATGACCTTCGAAGAGGCTTAATCGCCAGTGGAGCAGTCGAATGGGCCGATCCACCCTGTGCCGACCTTGTGTTGGCTCGCTCAGTGGGCTCGGATCCCTCATCGTCACGGAGACCCATGCGGGCTCTCTTGCGAGCTGTAGCAGTATCCTCTCCCACTCGGGACCCGTCTCCATGGTGGAGTCTCTTTGATTGATGGGAAGCTAACTCGGGCGTACCCCCACCTCGCCCTCCACCACGGCTGGTCTTGGCGACCTCTGCCACCTTAGTCTTGGCGGGGACTTTAGTTTGCCCCTTCTGGGTCCCGGACCTACCTACCTCTCCCTTCTTCTGTGCGAGCTCAGCTTTCTTACTCGCATCCAACGCGAGTATTGAGGGCGGGGCGAGTTTGTTGGGGCGGGGTGGACCCATCGCAAATCGGTGAGCTAGTATGTAGTACACCTCCGAGATCTCAACAGTTGGGAAGGCAACCCTGCTACCGTCTGTAAAAGTGGGGGAAGAATGGTTAGTACAGTGGGCGAGCTTCGAAGGGTTATAAACCTGAGAGCTCAGGACCTTCGACCGTGAGGTGGTGAGGCGGGGTGTGAAGCCCGACGAGCCTAAGGTAGTGATGCTGAGTGAGGTGGGCGATCTCCCGATCTTTTTGGCTCCTCAAGTAGCAGACAGCTCGCACCACGTTGAACTCAAGGGACGTCTCGGGTTTACCGCGACTTGACTTGTGATGCTTCAAACCTGCAAAAGAAGGGAATTAGATTAGTAAATCTAATTCAACCCACACACACCAAGTAGACGACCTACTGCTGGCCTCCCCATATTCATCGGGGGATTGGATTCGTTCTCCTCACCCAGAGTAGTCTGCAGAAGCTTGCCAGTCTCTGCCCATGAAGACGAATTGTTACTTCCAGTCTCGAATTTTGTTCGGGAGGATCCCCAAGAACTTCTCCCCCGGGCGAGCTTTGAGGTAGTAGTACCCCTTGCCATCATTCACTTGCCGAGTCACACCGAACAGTTCATTGAGCTCGGCAGTGGTCAGTCTGTTTTCGTACCCCTCCAATTCGAAGATCGCCAACACCGCTAGCAAACTGCTCCATGCATTAGGGGTGAGCTGGGTGATGGCGAGGTTATTATCAAGCAAGAACTGGCCAATGATTGGGTGCAGAGGCAGTGTAAGCCCAGCCTCGAGGGTGTGGACGTTGATGGCTGTCAACCCCGCCGGAGGTGCATCAGCTCGCTCATTCATATCCGGGACATGTTGGAAGATGTCAAGTGGGATCCGGTACCTCGCCCGGAACTGAGGGAGCTGGTACTCGTTGATAATACTTGCAACATCACTTGCTTTATAATCAGACTTGTTGGCCGCATCGCGATACTCTCGCCCGAGGAGATCGAAGCTCGCCGCATGTTGGGCGACATACTCGTCCCAATTGAATGCATGAACGACTTCGGCAGGGACCTGATGCTTGATCAACTAGGGCTCCGGGAAACCGATAGAGCGGAACCACTCGATCGTAACCTCTTCGAGGTTGCCCCCTTGTTCGCCCACGTTGGCGACCTCCTCGTCGGCCTCGACGACCTCCTCGTCGACCTCGGTGACCTCCTCGCCAGCCTCGACGACCTCTTCGTTGCCGCTCGCAACTCTTTCCTCATGGGCGACCTCGTCACCTTCCTCCCATACCTCGCGGAAGACGGAGCTGGAGGCCCCCTCCTCCGAATCAGGGCAAACCTCGCCGAGAAGCTCGCCAGAATCTGGGCGAGCTACTGAGGCCGCCTCAGAACTGGAGCCGATCACTATCGGGGAGATTAGAGGGATTGGTCCTTTCTCGGTCATAGGTCATTTCTCGGGGTTACGGTTCGAAAGGGTTTTGCTCGAGGATTGTGTCGACATAGTTCGGGTGAGGTTCGAAAAGTTCCAAAATAGTCCAAAAATCTCAGTCACCGGAGTTACGGTACCGAAGTGATCGAAAAAATTGAAAAGTCACGGGGAACGTTCAAAATTCCCAGGGACTTGACGAAACCGACAAAAGGATGGAAGAAATCTGTAAAAGAGAAAAGAAGAGTGGAAAGAAGCCGAATTCTACCTTGGGAAGCCTTCGAAAACCCGTCGGACGTAAGAAAGTACGATCGCCGGAAAATGCTCTGAAAATTCGAAAGTAGTAAAAGTAGGAAATGATCCTGATTTCCCCTACTTATAGACGTCGGGGCGAGGTCGAATATCCGAAGAGTGTAGGGACCGATCTGCAAAAAAATTAAAAATTTGTCATGATGGACGCGGGAAACAATGCCTAAAAAGACATGCACGATGCCTTGATTCTCGCACCACGTCAGTCGACCAACTGCCATGATGAAGCTCGCCCACAAGCTCGGCACCTGCCCAGACGTAGTTCGCCGATACTCAAGCCTTCGTCCATGGAGACAATTCAGCTCGCCCACACATTGGACGAATCATGATGTGTGCGAGCTGGGGGGCAAATGTTGACAAGGCGAACTACTTAAGGATAATCATGAGATTATCCCAAGGCTAAGAAGGTCGCCGGGGTGAGTGGGAGCTGAGCCACTGTCTCGAACCAAGGCTAACACAGGGAAGCTAGGTGAGGTAGGCCAGAACCTCGCCCAAGCTCCCGACAGGTCAAGGTCGGCGGCCAAATGCACCTGGAGAGGAGAAGACTGCGGGCAAGCTTCTCCCCTCGTGAGGAAGCTCGCCCCCATTCAAGGAGACCAAGCGAGAGTCCACGCTACATCCTTCCCGAAGAGAATGCAAGGCAATGGAGCTAGCCAGGAAGCTCGCCTAGCCCGAGAGCCCAAATAACGGGCTCATAAATAGGATATGTGTATGTAGTAGGACGGAGCATTGTAAATGTAGCATTGTGAGGGACCAAGACGAGGGTCAAGAACCCTCGTCAACACCAAGAGCCCAATAGGCTCACAAGGTGCCACCTCACACTTGCACACCTATAAATAAGGTCTATCTTGTACTATTAACAATAACTTAATCATAATACACAAATAATTTCTCTCTCTAAATTCTCCACTTTCCCTCTCTATATTATCTATCTAAGAACACAAATCTTAGATTATTGTTTGGTAGAATTAATACATTGTAATAGCCACGTAAACAAACACCGTCAGTAAATTCTATCAACAGAGTTAAAGAACTTTGTATGAATAATAATAAAAGTGGATCACATATTCTGCGGTAGAATTGTCAAATAGATAAATGTAAAGTTTGAAAAATAACAAATGAAGCTACTGCTAACCAAAAGCCACGACATCACAAGGCTGCAAAACCCACAAGAACTACTATTTTTCTGGTGCTATTGTTGCTACATGGTTCCTTTTTATCAAACAGACCAACAAGATGAATTTGCTTTGCGTATATCAAGAAAATTTGAAAAGAATAATATATATATATATATATGAGATACTTTTTATGAATTTCATAGCCTTAAATATTTCCCATCAAAATCCACACTCTTGTGTGTGAAAAATATTTGACACAATTAGTTAATCTTTATTGAATCACACACAAAACTTTGAAAGAAATGATATTTTTCAACTCTATAATATTGCTTGTTAGGTATATAGTGAGCAGAACCATGGATTTTTGCAAGGATGTGCTAAATAATGAGTGCAACGAACAATACTATGAGAATAAATATGTGTTTCTACAAAAACAAATAAATATATGTAAAATAACAATATTTCATAAGATAGTAACACACATTTACTTTAATAGTAACACATATTTGTCTCCCAATTTGTGTTACTATATCTGCAAATGAGTGTTACTATATGGACATAATATATTTTATGAGAATAAATATATATGTTTCTTAATTTATTCATCATCCCTTTAAGTTTAGGTATATTATTTCATGTAATACATACGTTATTATATGAAAAAAAATAATTATTTCTATAAAAATAAATAAATATTCGTGAATAATTAATATTTTTTCTTATAGTAACACGTATTTTGCTATTGCATTATTTGAAAATTATTTATTCTATAAAAACAAATGAATATAAGTAAAATAACAACATTTTATAAGATAGTAACTGATGTATACAAAAACGTCACATGCATAAAAAAGAATTTATTAAGCAAGGATGAATCAAGTTTTACCTGTAGTTAGCTAAAAATAATCCCTCTTCGAACAGAGATGATGACAGGAACTTCTCTGGAACGGTTTTCTAGCTCCGGCGATCAACTCTGGAGATTTCGATGAGAATCTGCAAGAAATCAAGCCGGGAGGGACCCCGACATTGATCCTCCGACGCCCAAGTCAGCTACCATTGATATATATGAATATTGCAGAAAAAAGGTATGGTAAAAAATATCGTGTGTTCTAATGAATAAGAATGATCTTCTTTATAGCTTCTTTTTCTTTGAAGGGAACAATTGTAATCTCTTATCCTCAAATCCCATCTGTCATAGGGGACCACTTGAGGGGACCATATGGTGGTTTCTTACAATTTATGCCAAGTGTCACCAATAACAATTTATTGGTACAAGAATGATTCCTTATTTGTCCTTTTTCATGGTAGTGCTCATTACGCACTAATATGGGAGAATCTTCATTTCAACATTATTGATATTAGGATACTTCTTATCCAAGTTTCATCGAATAAATATAAATATGCATATGAATTAGAACGTTTATCCAGTTCTGACTTCTGGTTTTACCAACTCTCCCAGAGATGAGAGTTTAACCTTTTGCCGTTGTTATCTAAATAACTTCTATGTCCTTAGACATTTTCCCTGACTTTATGGTTAACAATCCAGCTCTGGCTTTACTCTGAGTTGGACACAAGATTGGAGACTACTTCCTTTCTCTTTTGGCTATGAACAACGGGATGGACACTTATCCCACATCAGTAACACATATTTGTTCTAATAGTAGCATATATTTGCTCTCCAGTTTGTGTTACTATGTGGGCAAATGTTTGCTACTACATGAGAAAAATATTTTTTTATGAGAATAAACATGTGTTTCTTAATTTATTCATCATTTCTTTAAATCTAAATATATTGATGTAAAACATATTTTATTATATTTAAAAAATAATTATTTCTATAAAAATAAATAAATATTTGTGAATGTTAAGTACCTTGGTCTAGATTTTGATGTGTGCAAAACATAGTTGTAAGTGAAGTCTGCAGATGTATACTTGATCATTCTACTGCCAGACATGACCCTACAGTTGTAATGTTTCTCTACAACTGATTTTTGTATTTACAGGACTCTACAGCTGCAAGGTTGAAAACTCTACAGTTGAGAAGACCGTTTAAAGATGAAGTACAAGTAAGAGATTAATTGAAGATTATAAAGACCCTTAAGCACAATTAGTGTAGCTCTCATGCACTCACTAAAATGTACTTAAGAGGAGCTTATTTCTAAAGAAATCTGGAGGATAATGAAGATTAGTTTCAAGACAGCAAGAATTCTGAAGAAAAAGGACAATAGTACAAGCAGTACTATCCTGTGTGAAGAATGAGGACCACTTCACCCATGCCAATAGAGAGAGAGGAGCCTTATCCTGAATTCAAATTTGAATTCACCAATGGATAAGTCACACCACTCAATCTATAAATAGAAGAAGTCCTCAGAGGAAGCAACAACAACAACCCTGAGCATACAAGCATTGTGCCAAAGCAAGTCTACATCCAACAAATTTTCAGAGAGAGAAATTTCATTTTCTGTGTGATTCATAGGATAGTTGGTTAGGATTTTCTTAGATAGAATCACACATTTTTGTTGTTGTTCCCTCACCTGTTTTAATTTCTACTTAGTGTAGATATCTCTTTGTGAGGTTTTTGTTAACTCTTTGTGAGTTGTATTCTGAGTGAATATGGTAGTTAATCTCTTGTTAGATTAGGAATCTGAGTGAACCTAGTTCTAAGGGGGAACTAATTGTATTGATCTTAGTGAATTTGACACCGAAGTGGTGTAACAGTGGATGTAGGTTGTCTCTTTATAGACACTGAACCACTATAAATATTATCTATTTACATTCTGTCATTTATATTTATGTATTGCATATGTACATAAATGTTACATTCATCATTCTTTTAAAATTAAGTGCATAAACTTTGTGTTTTTCATAAAGAAACTGACTCTACAGTTGTAGACTTGTCTAAGTCACTTAGCTATTAAGTTTGTTTAAATTGGTTTTTCATTAACACTCACTTATATTCCGCTGCACATTAGAGTATTCTCAATACACTTTCAAGTGTGAGAATCCCTCTGATTTATTGTCTACAAGTTATCCTTTTTGGTTGCAAGTTTTTAAACTCTGCAGCTGTAGACTTCTATAGTCCACAGAAGTAACCTTTGTGGTCCTGTTTTAAACCTCTTGTAGACTTGGTTTTTTTGAACTTACAGAGGCTACTGTAAGGTTTTAGGTTCCCCTCTTTTGAAAAGTTTGAAAATTTGATTTTGACTCAAGGTCTATTCACCCCCCCCTTCTAGACCTTCACCACTTAAGGGACCAACAAGTGGTATTAGAGCAGTTGGCTTGCCACTGCTTTGATCAGCACCTAGCTAGATCCTTTTTATTTTTGAAAAACACACCTGCATACTTGCATGGCTCCCAAAATGGTGAAATCCAAGGTTCCAATGTTCTCTGCTGAGGATTTTGATGAATGGGAAATTAGAATGCAAGCACATTTGTCTGCAATCAATGATGAAATGTGGTCTATCATAGAAGATGACCCTATACCTATTGTGAAGGTCAACACTACAGCTGATCAGTCAGCTGGACTAGCTTAGATCATCCCCAAACCTAGAAGGGAATATTATTTATCATTCACTTGATAAAATTGTGTTTAACAAGATAAAAAACTGTAAAACTGCAAAAGACATATGGGAAAAGTTGGAAATGATTTGTGAAGGAACTGAACAAATCAAGAAAAATAAACTCATGATAGCAGTTTGAAAGTTTGAGAACTTCAAGATGAAATCTGGTGAAACTCTTGAAAAGTTTGAGTCAAGATTCATTGAGATTCTCAATGAGCTGGACTCACTTGGTAAAGATTAATCACAAAGAGAGATGAACATGAAGGTTCTCAGAGGCTTACCTTCTGAATGAGACATGAAGGTCATTGCTATGAGAGAATCAAAGGATTTATCTAAGATATCCACATTTGAACTCTTCTCAGACCAGAAGGCTTATGAATTTGACATAAGTAGAAGAAAAGAACCTGACAACAGTAAGGTTACAGCTCTAGTGGCTGACAACCTTGCAGCTACAAGTTCTGATGATGAAAACTTGGCTCTTTTCATAAAGCAGCTCAAGAAGTTTGGCAAGTGGACTAAGAAGAAGCAGTTCACACCAAAGAAGGATGGTAAGGTGAAATCTACAGCACCTAATTCAACTTACTTGTGCTATAACTGTAGAAAACCTGGACATTACATCAAAGATTGTCCATACCCCAAAGCTGAGAAGTATACAGATGAAGAAAAGAGAATCAGAAAAGATAGAAAGATAAAGTTTGACAAGGAGAGAATTAGAGCACTACTTTCAGAGTTTGATAAAAACCAGGAAGACTGTCCCTCTTCTTCTCAAAAGTCAACTGCAGATTTAGAAGACTCTAACTCTACAGACTCAGATGAGGAAGCCCTAATCTGTCTTATGGCTAAAGATGAAGAGGTATGCTCATCATCATCAAGTTATATTACAGAAAAGGATTCTTCTAGTAACATGCTTAGTGCAATCCAAAGACTACAAGAAGAAAATGAAGATCTTAGAATAGATAATCATATTGGAAGAGAACATGTTAAAGCTTTGTTAGCTGGAGTAGAGGATGCTGAACAACAACTGCAGATTCTACAAGAACTCAAAGAAGGTTACAGTTGTCTGAAAAATAACAATGAAGAACTCTTTAATGTAGCAAGTTGTAGAGATATAGACTGTGCTGAATTGAAGGAAACTATCAGAACTCAAGAACTTATGATAGCTGATCTTGAAGAAAGCAATGCTTATTGTCAAAAGAAGCTAGATTGTTTTGGAAAGTCATCCAAACAATTGAAGAAGATGTTGTCTGAACAACGACACTCAAAGAACTTGACTGGAATAGGATATAATCCTTGCATTTGGATGAAATATTTGCAAAAGCCAATTCCTAGACCTGAAAGGAAGTTCATCAAAGAATCAACCCCTGAAGAAGCTGTAAACTCAACCCTACAGCCAGAAGATTTGAAATTCTTAAACTCATTCAAAGAATTGTCACCTAGAAGACAACAGAAGATCAAGGAGATCATGAATGATACTGAAGAAGATGTTACAAACATGTTGCAAAACATGATTTTGAAACCAACTGCAGAATTAACTATACAGTCAGAAGAAGAAGTCTGTCACATATACTGCATGCTATACTCAAAATAGATGCTTGATAATGAAAGATCATAAGAAGACTCCATATGAGTTATGGAAAGGAAGGAATCCTAATATTTCTTATCTACACATATTTGGATGCAAATGTTACTGTTGATGTAATTTTCGTAAACGCGATTATGCGGCTATAATAACATCGATTACACCAACAAAATAGACGATTATGCGAGGTTTTATGAGTAAGCAGGTAGGTCATATATATAAGCTCATCGTTCGAGCAGAACTTCGTTAGGGTAAAAATTTTGTATCTTATTCGAATGAATTCAGTTACATTATATAGGAAATACAAGCTACTGGATCGTCACCAGCCTGCTTCATCATAAGCTGCTGATCAGCAGCCTGCTTCACTAGAAGCTGCTGAACAGCTACCTGCTTTACCATAAGCTGCTGACTCGTCACTAACTTAACAATTGTTGACTCTTCAAAGCGTTCTTCGATCTGGTTCTTTCCTTGTGTTCAATCAATTCTCTTGGACACGTCAATCTGGACTTGATTAATTACTTCCTTAAGCACGCACGTCGATTATTTCATTAACAGTTGCCCCCTAGCCTGATGTTTGTTTGAATTGTTGGATGAATAACGAGCATCAGGCTATCTGGATCTTCGCAAGATTTCTCAAGTGCAAGGAAGTAGATTGAGCTTGAATTGATCTGTCTTCCACTTTGTTGGCTTCTTTGTGCTTGTATTTCCTTGTATTTATGCATAGATGCATCAGATGTGGCTTCGTAGGATTCGATAACCGTGTAACGAATACATAGAAGGATGCTACAGGCCTCGTTAAAAACCTAGCCGTAAACCACCCTTGTGGATAAACCGGTCGTAGGGAAAAAAAGTACCGTGCAATCCTTCCAGATACCCGTAGGCTATTTGAATGCCTGCGTTCGTTTCTCCATTCGTGCGGGTTGAATGAGCTTTGACTTCCTGTGTTTCTTTATACCTGCAAGTAGATGCATTTGAAAAAATAGTTTGTAGCTTTTCGATCTCTCTGGTGACTCTCTTGTGTTCTGTTATTGCTGGAATATTTGATGTATAGTTTCTTGGCGAGCGCTTCCGCTTGGTTGCTCAGCGACTTTTGTTGTAGTATTGGGCCCTGCTTCTTTCATACTGATGGATGAGATTCAATTAGCTGGGATGCCATCATTCACTCCGGTTGAAGGATAGATTACTCCTGCCGCTAGTGAATGTGCCCCCCAACTGTGTAGGCTTGTTTGCTTTAGCATTCTTGTATTGTTCGCCTGGTGTCTGAAGTATTGTAGACATCAGTTTTGCCTCCTTTGGTGGCTCCTTTTATTCTTCCGATCAGGATGCTCTTGATGTTCTTGTTTTATTTTTTACTAACTCTAATGAAATGTCATTTATGTCTAATCGTTATATATCGCCTTTCGCGGCTGTTGGGTCTTTAAGTCGCTCCGTTCTGCCTCTTTCTGGGCACGAAATGAATAAGACACTCGTGCGGAATTGGGCCATCAGGAAGCGTTCACTTCATCCTCGGGAGCGTATCCGCATCCCTTTGGTGGACATGAAGTGCTATCCCGGTATTACCGGATACATCCACTCTGCTATCCTCCGGATCGTACGTAACGTCCTTCGGAGGGGCCTCGGATGCACACTCAAGTCCCTCTAGGTGTGGTCTTTCGGGGCATCACGCTCTATTCCTGTTCGGAGAGTTGTTAGGCATTTAATGCCATAACTTTTCAACCCAAAAAAGCGTTCAGCATGCTCGTGCTCCTACTAGTGCAAGACGTACATGCATTGTACAATGCCATTTTGTCTCTGCACGAGGAGCGTGCTCGACAAGCAGAGCCAGAGCTCCACCCGGAGCACATTTCGGCCCTCTGTAGCCACTCGTGTTAGGCGATTTTAATTAGACTACGATCTTCTTAAAAAAGACCATCTATAACATTCATTATCTGTTCTGTGCACTTCGTGAGCATCCTGATCTTGAGCTGCCTGCTTGGGTTGACCACCAGCTAACTATTTTTTATCAATCTGGCCAAAGCTTCCTTTGCCAGATGCTTGTGATCAGTATGAATTCAAGCTTTTTGCTTCTTAATGATTTTGTGTGTTAGAGTCTGCCCCCAGTGTAGTATTTGGGTATCAATGGTTTCGCGCTCGCATACCTGTTCGTCGTCTTTGATCTACCTGTCTCCTGGTAATTTATTGTTTTCTCATTGTAGATCAAGGCGTTACAGTTGCCATTTCTCCAGAATTCAATACTTTCTATCAGAGAGTAATGGCTCTTGGTACCGGACTGAACAAACGCAAGATGGACCCTGCCGTCTAAAATGGTGGTGTTACAGAAGAAGAGAGAAGCTCAATTCCCGGCACCACTGGCACCTGCGTCTGGCCCGATTTCTCCTGCTGTTGCATCTGTTGCTCGAAAAAATCCATCGTCCGCCAAGAAAATCAAAGCAACAGAGGAAAGATGGTGGCACTTCTGTTAGTGCCGCTGTTCTTTATCAACATTTCTTCCTGCTTGCATCCTTCCTGTCCCCCATTCAACTGTTGATTGTGACATTTGATCAGGAGTTGAATGATTTGAAATGTTCCGGTGTACTGCCAACCTGCATTGTTGATAAAGAATAGTATATTCTCCTTCAAGAAGGATTATCTCTTCAAGAAGGCGCATTGCCTATGTAAGCGGAATCATGCCTCTGGAAGGCGCATCACGGCATCGTCTATAAAGACAAAATAATCATGCCTTCAAGAAGGATCATCGCTTCGAGAAGAAGCATCGCCTATACAGACGGAATCATGCCTCTGGGAGGCGCATCGCCTATGTAGGCGGCATCATCAATATGGCAGAATGGACATCGCGAATAAAGACAGAATACTCGAGTCTTCGCCTATAAAGGCGGAATTATCATGCCCCCAAGAAGAATTATTGCTTCTGGGAAACGCATCACCTATATGGGCGACATCATCAATATAGGCTAGATATCATTGCCTATAGAGATGGAATAATCGCATGAATTAATTCTCTATTTTTGGCAGATGCCTCGAGAATTTTACCTGGTGATATATCTGTGATCTTTCTTCCTTAATGCTTTAGGAAGTGTTGATGTCGCTCTGGTTTATATTGAAATCATGGCCTTCGTTGAAATAATTGACGAATGCTACTTTCCTCAAGATGGATATATCTTCTAGTATGTGCCAGTTCCTCCAAATTGTTTGTCTGTGCTGGATATTTCTGATGGAATCAGCATGTATCTTCTGTGTTGAGGTGCTGGCAACTTGTGATGTGAATAATCGCTTTGGAGTGAACAAAGAGATAAATGTGTCATCTACCAAAGCATGGCTTGAGAAGATGAAAACTCTATTTATCTGGAGATAGTTGGAGTTTTCTTCACGAAGTGTGATAGCTGGAAATCCTTTCAAAGGAATGCTTGAGATTGGCTTGCCGTTCCATGCACTCGCTGGTGTAGTATTTAATGTTATGATGATAAGCATAATATCTTTGCGTGTTAAATCATCGTGCTGGAAGGCATGCACTTCTTGATTTGTTGTCGACTCTTTTATTGGTGTTGCGTGCTTTCAAATAAGCTCGTCGACGTTTACATTTGAATCTGGTTTTGAAATCTTGGCTGAGAAGGCACTCGTTCGGTCTTTTGCCATTGAGGTGTCTCTCAGGCGCTGATTCTGCCAGGACTGTAGTGTCTTGATTATGTTCTGCTCTTTGTACATTTTCTGAATGTTCGACCTCCATTGGTACTACTTCGTCTTGCAAAGTAGCCAACTTCTTGGGTCCAGTTCAGTTCGTACGAGAGAACTTTCAAGAAACATTTCGCATGATTCTGCAACACAGGAATTTTGCATGTTGTTAATGTCATATATGGCAGATTATTTTTACATTTATCTTGTACAAAAGGATAAACTGAAAGTCTCGCCCTTTTGTACAAGACGTATGTATATGTGACGAAAACTTCCCCGATATCAGAATTGATGGATTAGGCGATTTGTGGCCTTCTCGTTGGGGATAATTCTCCGTCTTCATAAAATCTTGGCTATTTCCGCAACAAGTCTTGGAATTCATCTGTGTTGTGGTTGATATTCTGATGACATGCGTAGTACTTGTTGGGATTCATTGTACTTTTGATCTTTCAAGGAACAGCTAGGAGTTCCCTGCTATTGATGATATTATTGGGACGTCGAGTGTATGATCTTCTATCGTTATCGTTGTCCTCTTCCTGCCCCCCACTCGATGTTTGATTTGTTTTGTAATCAAACATCGAGGGTTCTTGTAGTTTTGTGCCAGCTCTGTTTTTCCGCTGTCGGGCCAATGTGTCTGCCTGTGTGTTTGGTCGGACTTGGGATATTATTAGCTGGGAATCTCTAAAAATTTAAAGATTGGTTGCCCCAACAGATAATGATAACTTAAGTCCGGCTGTCAATATTTCATACTCGACCTTGCTGTTTGTAGCTGTGAAGTCGAATTTGATTGCCGAAGTGAAGACTTGTCTATCACAAGCTCTTGTTGTTGTGCTTGTTGATGATTCGTCTATGTAGAGGTGCTATGGGACTTTACGCCCCCTCATCGGATCTTGTGGGAAAGTTAGCTCGACGATGAAATCGGCAAGCATTTGTCCCTCGATCGCTGTTTGGGGTGCGTAGGTTATTCCATATAAGCTGACCTCTAGTGACTATTTCAACAAGCGTCTTGCAATGTTCGGCTGATGTAGTATTTGCCTCAATGGGAACGTTGTCAATACTTTCATTAAGTTGCGTCGGATACCCCCATTGATGTTATTGGATCAGTATATTGGGAGAATCTGGAGGCCCCGATAAGTAGCGCTCATATGTCATGTTTCTTTCTTGACATTTTTATTGACCCATTTTATATCCTTTTATTTTTCTATTTTTCCAGATCAGGGCATTGCAATCATTCAGAGTCTGATTCACCCTCGTTCAGCTTTATTATCGAATGTTGGACCTCTTCTTGAATGGATGCTTCTGGGATAATAGGAAATTGAGGCTATGTTGGTGATAATGAGCTTATGTTGCCCTCTGAATGAGTTGATAACTTTGCTTATAGGCCGAACTTTTTATCTTTAGAGGATCTATTCTCAGAAAACTGTTCATGATCCAATCATCTAAGCGAGAGGATTCACGCAGTCTTTCACTCTGAATAGATACTCCAGATATTCGTTGCGACCTATTTGCTTTGTGAGGATCTAGCTTCTTCACCATCAGTTACCTTGATCTGTCTTGGACGGGTCATCATTCTGTAATGTCACTCCATGATGAGTTGTGTATTGATTCTTTCGTGTTCTTCAATTGCATTCGCTCTTCTCCATCTTCTTGAGAAATATGGGCCAGAGATTTTGATCTAGAGCTCTGGGCACTTCTTCTTGAATAATGTTCGCTAGTCGATGCTTTTGAGTGAAGTATGATGCTTCAAATCAGAGCTTCCTTCATGTAGGTTTGTTGCCAGGTACTGAATTTTCGGCTGGATCTTGGCCTGTAGGTCTTCAATTGTTTTCTTCATAGATAGCAAGATTTCATCTGAAGCCTCTCCGCTAGGACGTGGAGGCCGTTCCTCTCACTTAAAGCGAGCAGAGCCAGACACTCTGTCGCCTGGGTGTGACTTCGTAGAAATCTTGGTGGCTTTTTGAGCATCTTCAGGGCCTAATCTTTCCATTTTTGGTCAACGTAGTCATTCACGAACTGACGGTTCCTTTCCCTTGACCTGTCTCCTCCTTTGCTCGCTATCAGCTTCATTTTCTGGTTAACGCTGAACAATTCGTTCATAGACAGGTTCTGGTTCAGGTCGTATCTCAGATGGACCTGATGTTCTTTGTTGCTGTTGCTGTAGTATTTTAGGTAGCCGGAACATCAGTGCTCTCCAACTGTTGCCTATTTGTTGCAGCATTATGTATCGCCGTTTACTGCTCCGATGCGGGTGCTCTCTGAGTTGGATGATTATTATTTCCCTCATAGGATATTACACGAGGTTGAGATATTTCACGAGCAGACGAGCAGGTGAGCGGTCGAGCAGGTGAGCGGGCATTTTGGCGAATGGGTTTGCTTGTTGGATCAATGTTGAGTTAATGACAGGCATGTTCAGTTGGAATGCCCGTCATATCTGAATGAGACCATGCAAAAACGTCTAGATTGTTCTTCAAGTAAGTGATCATTCTTGATCTGAATGGTTCAGGCAATTCGGACCCGATGAAAAGTTCAGGATTGGACAGATGTTGACTCTTCCATTGGTGTAGCTCGCTTTCGCTTTTCTTTCCACCTCGGATCTAAAATAGATACATCCGTATTCAGTTCATCTTCTATCTCCATCAGTTCACAGTCGAGTCTAGGTTCGAAATCTTGGCTGAGTAGGCATTCGTCTGGGCATTCGCCCTCGAGATGCCTTTCAGGCTCTGATTTCCCTAGGACTTGTACAATAGGATTAGGTACACTCTCTGGTACGCAAATTGGATTATCAACCTCCATTGGTTCCGCTTCAACTTGGGAAGCACTCAATGCCTTAGGTTCCAGTTCGGTATATGGGGGAGGACTTTCAATCATGTGTACATAAGTGACCGATGGCGCGTTCTGAAGTAAACATTCTCTTGCTTTCTTTTGATCGCTCTTTATTGTGCCAACTCCATTTGGCATTGGAAATTTTATACAGTAGTAGTGAGCAGGCGGCGAGAAGCTAGTGTAATTTCTTCCGAAGGAGGCGAACATCTTCGTCTCCTTCAAGCGAACAGCTTCAAGGATTTCTTCAGGCGAACAGGTGGTCAACTAGTGTAATTCTTCGCAGGTCCACTAATTTTTATTTTTGAGTTCTTCCAGTCGCGAGCGAAGGTCTTCAAGGATAATTGGTAATTCTTCTGGAAACATGTTGGCAATTTCTTTGCAAGCAAATATATTCTTCGACATGCAACTGGAATTAATCTTCGAGGCCGCCAATTTCCTATACTTCTTGGACTGTAATTGATCTTCGTTGCAGGACTTCATTTCTTGAATTTAATTGCTTTAGCAAGCAATTCTTCTTTTCTGGACTTTAACCGCTTTAGGAAGCGATTTTTGTTCTGGGAATTTAATTACTCTAAGAAGTAATTGTTTCCGCTGATAATTTAATTATTTTAAAAATAATTTATTCCTCTGGAATTTAATTGCTTTAAGAAGCAATTTTTCCTCTAGAATTTAATTGTTTAAAAACAATTGTTTCCACAGAGAATTTAATTACTTGAAAAAGTAATTTTTATTCCTTCTGAAATTAATCTTACAATTGAATATAATTTTTAATAATTTAGTAATCAATTAATTAGGCCCAAATGGATTTTGTTGGCCCAATTAATAAGTAATCAAGTAATTATAGGCCCAATTAATTAGGTCCATAAATAGGACTATTGGCTAAGTCCCATTTTGCTGCTGAAATAAAAGAACTCGTGGAGTTGACCAATTCTTGGTTGTACTCCAATTCTCAGCAGGCGGTTCCTTCTTCTTCAATTTTTTTTTTTTTGGTCAACACATGTAGTTAATCCACAAATTAATTGGCAGCAATGGAAGATCCTTAGCAAGAAAAAATGAGTTCCAGCGATTGGCGATCAATTTCCCTTTGAATTCTAGAAATTTTTTATTCAGCTTCTGCAATTCAATTCTTCAGCGAACAGCACTTTCATCGCTCTATTAAAATCAGATGCGGCGAACAGGTATGCGTGGGCAACTCCAATCCGGCGATTAACCTTCGACGGCGAACAGCTTGTTCTTTTATATCTGTCAAATGAATCTCAGCTGGGCAACCCATTCGTTTTACGAGCGATTTTTTTGGCGTGTAACCTCCGTGCAGCAATTGATATCGGCGAACAACCCTTTATGCGCGATTAATTTTTAACTTCTATATGTTCGATGAGCAACTCCTATCGGCGAGCAGCTAGCTGTGACTAGCGATCGACTACGGCAAACGATCAACGGAGACCAGCGAATTTCGGCGAGCAGCTCGTAGACGAGAGCATCCATGCGGCGAACAGCTTTTGGAAGCGAGCAACCTGTGGGTGAGCAGCATACATTGGCAAGCAACCTTCGATGCGGCGAACAGCACATCCGGCGAGGCGAGCAGCTGTATTGGCGACCAGCTCCCTATGGCGAGCTGCCCATTTCGGCGAGCAGCCCGTTGCGGCGATCCCGCGGCGAACAGCTCTCATGCGGAGGCCTTTGACTCGGTCAAAAAAGCGGTTCCAACATACCTCTGAATATGCCACGTATCCGCTCAACCTCCACCCACGACTCGATATGCGCTTGAATCTGTGACAAGAGTTATCTCTCGAACGGAAGTCCGATGGGGTAGCGGAGCCCAACTGGTGTTATGACGATAGGTGTCGGCACGAAGGCGGCGACATGCAATAGGATGGCGGAAGGCGGCGGGTGTGCTTTTGAGTCGGTGCCGAAGGCAGTGTGTGGAAGCGTTGGTACTCTTGTCGGTTCATGTGCAGATGGATAAAATTCGCATGCGCCGCAAATAAAACCTGCCGTCTACAAGTCTGAAGCAAACTTCCACCCAACGTCGGAAGCACACTCCGGCTCACACACAGGCCGCCGTCTGAATCTTCAAATTTTTCATCTTCCTCAATTGGCCGACCCTCCTTCTAACGCCAAACTGTTGATGTAACTTTTGTAAACGCGATTGTGCGGCTATAATAACATCGATTACACCAACAATATGCTGAAATAGACGATTATGCGAGGTTTATGAATAAGCAGGTAGGTTGTATATATAAGCTCGTCGTTCGAGCAGAACTTCGTTAGGGTAAAATTTTTATATCCTATTCGAATGAATTCGGTTACATTATATAGAAAATACAAGCTACTGGATCGTCACCAGCCTGCTTCATCATAAGCTGCTGATCAGCAGCCTGCTTCACTAGAAGTTGCTGAACAACTACCTGCTTCACCATAAGCTGCTGACTCATCACCAACTTAACAATTGTTGACTCGTCAGAGCGTTCTTCGATCTGGTTCTTTCCTCGTGTTCAATCAATTCTCTTGGACACGTCAATCTGGACTTGATTAATTACTTCCTTAAGCACGCACGTTGATTATTTCATTAACAGTTACATACTGAATAATGGGAAGAACACCTCAAGACTTTTGATTCAAAGTTAGATGAAGGTATCTTTTTAGGTTATTCTAATGTTAGTAAAGCATTCAGAGTGTATGTTGAATGATTTTACTAATTGTAATGTTATGTGGCTAATTGATCTATGGAAATCACTCAAACAATAATTAAAAGATGATAATTGGAATTATTAAGTGAAATGTAGAGAGAATTATAGAGAGAGGAATTCTGTAAGTGGGCTCTTTTTCTTTGAATTTCAGATCCCCTTCAAATGATATATTTTTACATATTTATACCCTTTTTAAGGGTGAGGTGGCATCTATTTAGGCCATATGGCTTCTGGTGGTGACAAGTGTCCTCCACTTGTCACCCCCTGGAAGTTTCACCCCCCTAACTCTAGCCTAAATGACTTGAACTCTTCATACGGGTTCCTTAGACATCTTGTGTCTTCTTTCCTTCGAAGGAGGGATGAGCAGTGTGGCGAGCAAGGGGGCGAGCATTGTGGCGAGCAACATAGGCTTATCCTCTTGGCTTGCTGCCTTATCATATCCAGGCTGAAGGCGAGCATGGAGGCGAGCAGTCGGGCGAGCACGAAGGCGAGCAACTGGAGAGTGGCCATGTAGGCTTGTTATTTCGACACCTCTGGGCTCGGGTGAGCATGTGGGCGAGCACCCTGGAGAGCACGTGGGCGAGCAGCTTACCCATTCCTGCTTGTTTATACTTGGGTTATTATCTAATCTTCAAGTTTAGATCCTTTTATCAACATTTGCCCCTCAGTATATGCTTTGATTTGACATCAAAGTATATACTGGAGTTGATCTTTATTATGCAGACGAGCAACTGGGCGAGCAATTGGGCGAGCAACTTAGCGAGAAATATGGTGCTCGCCTTGGTGCTCGCCCTCCTGCTCGCTCTCTCTCTCTCTACGGCAATTAAGGTGACGCTCCGGAAAATGAGGCACCTCATCGTTTCGTGTGCCAATCAGTCGCATGAAAAGGCGTGCCTTTTCAGAAAATTTTCAAATACTTTGCAACCAAGTCCCTGAAATTATTTTCCCTCTTTCACTTTAACCCGAACGTATAAATAGGGGTTTCTTGGTCACTATTCATCTTCCTCTTCATTCACTATTCTTCTCTGGAATTTCCGGCGAACAAATCCTTGAATTTTTTCCTGGCGATTTTGGTAATCTTCTTCACTCCGGTGGACGGTTTTGTGACTCAACATCCCAGGTAGTTCCTCGATCCCTTTTGTCTTCTCTTTATATTACCTACATTTTCTTTTAATTTTTGCATGTCCATTTTGTGTATTTGTTCGTCGGATTCTTTGCCGGAATTTCTGACCGGAATCTCATTGATGACGCCCGCAATCCATAGTTAACACATCCTAGGATCAACTTTATCTTTTCTCCTTTCTTCTCGACTCCATGTCGTCATCTTCGAGTCGGACGATCTCTCACCGGAATCTGGGCAAAAGGCCAATGGAAGATATGGAGGAAGGTGGCCCGATCGCCGGACTTTCCTCGGTCCATCTTGCGGGTTCTGATCCCGAGGGTGCGGAGGCGGAACTTCCCCTAGGAGAAGGAGGCGAGCAATCCGGCGAGCAACCAGGCGAGCAGCCGGACGAGCAAGTGGTCGAGCAGCCCTCTGCTCGCCTTGATTGTGATGACCCGGAGGACGTTGAGATGCTCTCCAGCAGTGATGACAGTGACAACTCCGTCACCGAGTGGTTCGAATCCGTTGGCTTCCCACATCCTCATATGTCTGAGAGATCCGTTCCCGAGGGTGTTGCACAAGAATTTGACTGGAGAGCGTATTACGACCAATACGCCGTCGATTTTCCAACTCCTTCTCGACAGTACCGGGAACTTGAGAAAGGTGACCGCACCCCTTATAAGGCGAATACTGTAGTAAGTATTATTGACGAGGATGACCTCGACAGTATCCGTACGGAATACCACATCCCTTGTGATGTGACGATGTACGCTCCTCGGGAGAAAGAAAGAGCTGACTGCCCTCCGGAGGGTCTGACAGCCATAAATATTCATACTCTGGCCGCCGGAGTAACATTGCCCCTCCATCCTCTCATCGGTCGTTTTTTGGAGACGACAGGTTTAGCGATTACCCAATTGACCCCCAACCCTTGGACATACCTGATATCCCTCTGTACTGTCTTTGCCTTGGAGAAGTACAAGGATCGCCTGACCCCTCAGGAGGTGAATTATACCCTCTGCCTAAGCAAATGTTCCGAGGAAGGCCAGGGTTACTATTACCTGAAGGCAAGAAGTGACATGAAGATTCTTGAAGGTTTGCCCAACAAAGTGAGGGACTGGAAGGAGCAATTCTTTTTAATTGGCGGAGACTGGCATACTCCGGACAACAACGAGGGTCTTGGGGGACGTATTATGTCCCCTACTGAGTTTGGCGAGTTACAGCGTAGGACTTGTTTGCACATTGAATATTACATTCGTTACAGTATCTAATGTCCCTTGCTTCTCGTGTTACAGGTTTGATCCCTCAGCGTTGGAGGAAGGTAAATCTTTCTGAGGAGTTTAAATTTACCTGTATCCTCGTTTGTCGCAGGAACAAAAAGGACAGGACCTTTGATTACTTGAACAAGCCCAGCTGCCGTATTGCCTCGGGGTTGATCACGACTCCTCATCACCTACTGGCTCAAGTCGTTCGTTCTGCAGGTATATTTGGTTTGTGCATTTCTTAGACTTCTTGGGTTTGCATGTTTGAAAATTTTCTAACTCTTTTTATGCTTGCTGCTGTAGAAGTTACTATCGCCATCCCTCCATCTTTCAAGACCTTTAACCAAAAGTTTGAAATGGCGAGGACCAAGAGGGATCGCCCCTCCGTGGTGTTAGCTGCTCAACAGGCAGCCAAGGCGAAGAAGGGTTCTGGCACTGGTCCGAGCACATGATCTACTGTTCCTCCTCGAGCTCCTCGTACCGAGGTCCGACCAGCTCCGAGTGACTCCCCAAGTGGTGGCGGCCGTCGGTTACAACGAGGTGATGGCTCGCGCATTGAGCGTGAAAGTGAGGCCGCCAAGAGGGCAAGGGTTACAAGGTCTTCGAGCTCGGGAGGACCGGGTCGGGTCGAGGTTCCAGAATCCACTCTCCCTCTTTCTGCTGGCACCCCTACTGCTTCCGCATCCATCCGCTCGATTGGGCAGCTAAATGATATCACATACCTGGGATGGGACCAGGAACGGGCAGCTGGGTATGAGTCTCATACCTTTAACATCTGTACACTTCATGCTAAAATCTCTAAGTATTTTCTTGTATGGCCCTTTAAGCAGGTATGATCCTTCTCGTTATCAGCATCGTAGTGCACTGGTCCACCAGTTTGCACTTGCCCGTCCTCCAAAGTCTCTTAACGAGCTCAAGGGCTCAGTTCGAGGGGCCATCGAGTCTGCTGTCCGCCACTGGACCCAACCCCAAGACGCCATCATCCAGCACCAGTCATTGACTGGCAACATTCGCACAGCCATGCATCACTCGCGTGGTGCTCTTATCACTGCTCAACGTGCCATCGAGCAGGCTGTGACGTTGGAGAAGTCATATGCGGTGTTGAACGACAGCCTGAGGAAGGAGAGGGATGAGATGAAGAAAAGAGTTGCCATATCTGAAGCTAAGACTAAGGCTTCACTGGACGTCGAGCGATCGGCAATTGCAAGTGCCGAGAGTGCTCGAGATGAAGCTGAAGGTCTCCGGGCCGAGCTAGCAGGTGTCCGGGCACAGTTAGAGGAAAGCAGGGTTGTCCGGGGAAAGATTGCCGAGCTAGAGAGAGAACTCCAAGCCACCCAGACCGAACTCTTTGATCTTAAGGCTTCCCATACTGATTCCTATATCGCTGAAGCCGTTGCGGATATTCGAGCGGAGTCCTCAGATTTCGGCTTTGTTTACGCCTTCGCCGAGAACCTTCGGGCCTATCACCATGCTGTTGGTGAGAATGAGGACCCTTGGACAGCCTTGAAGCCTTGAAGAAGGAGTTCACCGACTTCCTTACCGAACGTCCTCTTAAGGAAGGTTTGGTGGTGGATATCAGGGACCTCGAGGAAATGGCAGTCGACTTAAGTGCTGTGCCTTCGACACTTAAGATCATTGGTGGAAACTATCCGCCTCTTCAGATTAATGCTGAGGACGATGCGATGGTGGACACTGAAGGTCTATCCCCATTCGAGGTCCTCCCTGGTCTCTCCCCTTCAGGTGCTGGCGGACAGGCGGGCGAGCAGGTGGCCGAGCAAGCTGGACAGGTTGGCGGGCAGGTTGTCCACCATTTTGCACTTGCTCGTCCTCCAAAGTCTCTTAACGAGCTCAAGGGCTCAGTTCGAGGGGCCATCGAGTCTGCTGTCCGCCACTGGACCCAACCCCAAGACGCCATCATCCAGCACCAGTCATTGACTGACAACATTCTCACAACCATGCATCACTCGAGTGGTGCTCTTATCACTGCTCAACGTGCCATCGAGCAGGCTGTGACATTGGAGAAGTTATATGCGGTGTTGAACGACAGCCTGAGGAAGGAGAGGGTTAGTCTCAATACCTTGCCTTTATTGTGGACTTGTAAGTCTTGTGAGCTTATAACTTAAGACATTTTTTGATACATCAATTTGAAAGGAAACTTCTTTATTCAACATAAAGATAACTTTTACAGACTTGTCCTTATCTAGCGCGAACCTGTTTGCCCTTATACATGTTGGGCGAGCAGGATTTTCTTAGAAAATTTACATAAGTTTTTATTGGTAAATTTTTTTGAGATGTGCCACATTCCACGTGTATGCCGAAGGGTTGCCTTGCATATCCTCCAGGTCATACGTCCCATTAGACCAACTTTTTGTTACTTTAAACGGACCTTCCCATTTCGGACCAAACACTCCAGTCGGGCCTGCTAATATCCTTTGCATCACCAGGTCACCAATTTGGAATTTTCTATCTTTTACCTGTGAGTTGTAGTATTTCTCAGCTCGTCGCTTATAGACTGCATTCCTCAATTCTGCCGAGGTTCTTGTTTCTTCAATCAAGTCTTTCTCTACCGTCATATCACCTTCATTTGCTTCCTCATTGTATTCGATTATCCTTCATGTCCGATGTTGGACCTCCACTGGGATGACTGCTTCAACTCCGAAAGCCATTGTGAACGGTGTCTCCCCGGTACTTATTCTGTAGGACATTCTGTAAGTCCATAAGACTTCCGGAAGCTCGTCGGCCCAACTGCCCTTTTTTTCTTCTAACCGGATCTTTAGGATGTGTTTCAAAATTTTGTTCACTGCTTCAACTTGTCCGTTTGATTGAGGATAATATGGTGTGGAGTAATGTTTCTTGATGTTCCAAGATGTGCAAAAGTCTCTTAACCTACTTCCATCGAACTGCCTCCCATTATCCGTGACTATCGACTGTGGTAACCCAAATCTGCATACCAGGTTCTTCCAAATAAAGCCTATCATCTTCTCTTGGGTTATCGTCGTTAGTGCTTCAGCTTCGGCCCACTTAGTGTAATAGTCCATGACCACCACTACAAATTTTACTCCACCCTTCCCGGGAGGGAATGGGCCGATCAAGTCGATACCCCATTTAGCGAATGGCCACGGACTATATACTGATTTCAACTCTTGTGCTGGGGTGTGGATGCTCGGAGCGAACTGTTGGCACTTCAAGCATCTCTTAGCATATCTGATAGCATCCTTTCGTAGTGTTGGCCAATAATACCCTTGCCTGATAGTTTTGTAAGCCAAGGCTTGCCCCCCAGCATGTCCTCCACATATCCCTTCATGGATTTCCTTTAACACCTTTTGACCTTCTTCCGAGGAAAGACATTTGAGTAATGGGAGTGAGATTCCTCTTTTATATAGCTGCCCTTCGACCATCGTGTATCTCGCAGCTTGCTTCACAATCCGCTGTGCTTCCCATGGATCTCCCGGCTGTTCTCCGCTGGATAGGTATTTACTGATAGGTGTTCGCCAATCATCGGCAGACTGTTGCTGGCTATTAATTATCTGTTGCCCCCTTTTCAACACTTGATTAACATAATCAAATGTTGAAGGATTAATTAACTTTGTGACCACCACTTCTGAGATGCTTGGTTCTCCGGTGCTTGTAGCTAACCGGGCTAAAGCATTTGCTTCGGTGTTTTCTAGTCGGGGAATCTGTTCAATGTACACTTGCTCAAACTTTGATATTAGGTGTGCAACGATCCTTTGGTAAATGATCATTTGTCGGTCCTTTGCCTCATACTCTCCTCGGACTTGAGATATGATTAGCTGTGAATCTCCAAAAATCTGAAGTCTAGTTGCCCTCACAGCTAATGATAGTCTCAAACCCGCGATAAGTGCCTCGTATTCGGCTTCGTTGTTTGTTGCTAGAAAATCGAACCTTATTGCGGAGGTGAACACTTGTTTGTTGGGACTTATCAGGACGACACCCGCTCCGGCTGTGGAACTTGTTGCTGAGCCGTCTATGTAGAGGTGCTATGGGTAAATAAGTCCCCTCGTCGGATCTTGAGGGTAGGTTAGCTCTACTATGAAGTCTGCCAGAGCCTGCCCTTTGATCGCTGTTCGGGGTGCGTATGTTATACCATACTGACTAACCTCTAGTGACCACTTTAATAATCGTCCGGCAGTATCTGGTCTATGTAAGACTTGTCTCAAGGGAAATGTTGTCAAAACTTCCACTTGATGGTCGAAGAAATATGGTCGGAGTTTCCGCACGCTCATCACTAGTGCATATGCCAACTTCTCCATTGGGGAATATCGTAGCTCCGCCTCATGCAACACTTGGCTAACATAGTATATTGGCAGATGTGCCTTACCATCTGCACGCACCAAGCCTGAACTTATGGCTACCTCTAATGCCGCCAGGTATAAGTATAGCTTTTCTCCTGGCACCGGCTTTGATAGGATCTGGGGATTACTGAGGTAGTCTTTTATATCTTCGAACGCCTTTTGGCAAGTATCCGTCCACACAAAGTTGGTCTTCCCGGTTCTTTTGCAGATGCCCTTACTTTTAATAGACAAGGGCCTATTCTTATCCCCGGATCTGGATATGAATCTGTTTAGTGCCGCGAGGCATCCGATAAGTCTTTGGACTGCCGGTACATCCTTGGGTGGTCCCATGTCCAGGATACATTTGACTTGTGAAGGGTTGACTTCTATGCCCCGTTGACTTACGAGATGTCCCAAAAACTTACCGGATTGCACCCCAAAGCTGTTCTTCTTTGGGTTAAGTTTCATGTTATACGCCCTCATGATGTCGAACGCTTGCTTGAGGTGCTCCAGATGGTCTTCTTTTCTAAGACTCTTTACTACAATGTCATCAACATAGACCTCCATTGTATCACTAAGGTGTTGGTCGAACATCTTGTTGACTAATCTTTGATATGTGGCGCCGACATTGATCAACCCGAAGGGCATCCTTTTCCAATAAAATAAATTTTTGTTTGTATAAAAGGCTGTATGTTCTTGATCATCGGGGAGCATGGCAATCTGATGATAACCTGCAAAGGCATCCATAAACGTCATTAATTCATGTCCCGCCGTATTGTCTACCAGCTGGTCGATGTGGGGTAAAGGGAAGTTATCCTTTGGACATGCGGCATTAAGATCTGTGAAGTCTATACATAGCCTCCATGTTCCATTCGGCTTTTTGACCAAGACAGGGTTCGCCACCCATTGAGGACATAGTGCTTCCTTTATGAGTTTATTGTCCAAAAGTTTCTTCACCTCGCCGGTCAATGCCTCATACTTGTCTGGCTCATATTTTCTTCTCTTCTGACGGACAGGCTTCTTCGTGGGATCTATGTTCAGGCGATGACACGCGTGCTCCACCGGTATACCGGTCATATCCTCATGTGACCATGCAAACACATCGAGGTTAGCCCGTAGGAATTCCTCCATTCGGCTTCTATAAGGCTCTTCCAATTCCGACCCAATAAAGAGTTCTAAATCTTGTTTATTTGGGTCAACTTGTATGGATCTGAGCTCCTCAACTGGTGTGGCGCGTCGGTTTTTATCTTTCCACCTGGGATCATCAATTGGTCCTTCGAGGTGCATTTCCATCTCCACCGGGATGGGTTCATACCCCAACCGGGGCTCAATGTCTTCTGGGGCACATGTCTGGCTTTTCGGTACTGGTTCCATGTCACCACTCTCTCCGGCTGTGGTTGCAGGGTCTTGATCTTGATCCTTCGGGTTATTTACCGTCTGCTCCTCGTCTGGCTGGTCTTGCTGGAATGCATTCTCTACCTCCATGTCCTCTGGCGTCTGGTCCACTTCCATCATTTCAGTGTCTACTGAGACATCATCCAAACCGCTCGGCTCGCTCGTGGAGGGTTGTGATATTAGATCTTCAAACACTAACACCTGGTTAACGGGTTTTTTCAGAGTTAATAGGCACTCCCGCGCCTTCTTCTGGTCCCCTTTGACCGTACCTGCACCCTTAAGAGTTGGGAATTTAATACAATAGTAGTAAGTAGAACATGCGGCTTTAAATTCGGAAATGAAAGGGTGACCGAGGAACCCGTTATAGGTGGATGGTTGATCTACGACTAAGAAATCTAACAACCTTGTCATCCTCCTTTCCGGGTCCTCTAGCGCTACAAGTTCTACGGGCAATCTTATTACACCTAGTGGGACGGTCACAACTTCTCCGAATCCCACTATCTTGTGATTACAATCCTCTATGTAGGATTCGTAATCCCCTAACTGGTCTAGTGTCTTCTTGAACAGAATGTTCGTGTAAGCTCTAGTATCCACTAGCAGTCGGTGCACTCTTGTGTTCATGATATTGGCACTGATAACCAAGGAGTCGTTGTGCGGTGTAAGGACCCCTTCGAGATCTGCTTGTGAAAAAACCAAATCTGCAGTCGGCTTAGTAATTGCTTTTGATCCGGACCCCATTTCCTGCACTTAATTGACCGCCTGAATCTCCGCTTTCTTCTGCCTCTTTGACGTTGGACGGCCATCTACCATCCCTCCAGCCGAACCAAATTCTTCAAGTATAAGGATCTCTCGGTTAGGTTCCAGATGTATTGGCCTTGCTGGTGGACCTCTCCTTACTTGTCTATTCGGGGCCCTCTCTGCCTCATCACTTCCTTCATCATCTGAGGCTTCCTGTCTTGTCTGACGTTGCCTTTTTCCCGGAGCCTTCTTTACGAATTTGGCTAATTTCCCATCTTCATAAAATTTCCACAACTGTTTCAACAAATCGCGGCACTCACTAGTGAAGTGCCCGATACTTTGATGGTACGCACAAAATTTATTTGGGTTTAGCTTGCTTCGATCCTGCCTAATCCTTCGGGGTGCGGCCAACATATCTTGATCCTTCACAGCTGTGAAGACGTGGTCAATTGTGGTAGTCAACACTTGGTTTTGTTTTTCTTTATATTCCGCCGTGTCCCCAAATGATTTCAAACTTTTTGGGGCCTTGTAACCACTACCACTGGGCTTCTTACCACTTTTCTTGTCATCAGTCTGTGGACCTAACTGCTTGGCCATTGCTTCTTACATTGCGACGTACACACCGACTTTGTGGCGGAACTCGACGTATGTACTAGGACAGGCCAGATGCATCTCTTTCCACAGGTCCGTTCCTTTACGCAGTCCCGCCATGACTGCCACAACCTTTGTGTCGTCACTGACCTCTTCACCTTCCAAAAGGATTTTATCAAACCGTTCCAGATATTGCTGGTCAGTTTCCTCGGCCCCTTGCGAGATATTGGCCAACCTGTGCTTTTGCGTCAGATACGTCCCAAATCCCAAAAAGTGGGACAGGAACTCCCGGGTCAACTGTCCAAATGATTGAATCGACCCAGGTGTTAAGGCTGAGAACCATCTGTGTGCACGGTCTCCAAGAGTTAAAGGAAAGTTCCGGCATTGCATCGCGTCCAATGCCCCCATTGAGATCATATAATCGGCATACTTTGAGATGTGAACCTTGGGGTCTGACTCTCCTTCGTACAGCACTAATGAAGGAAACTGTATCTTCTTCTGGATGGGTGCAGTCAAGATGACTGGTGACAATGGTGATATTGGAAGTGATGCGTACGTCTCCACCTTATCTTTGATGGCCACCTGGTGTTGTAAGCCTCCACGGCTTTCTTCAATTTTTCTATTTCTAGAACTGACGACCCCCAGGATGATCCCCCTCCTCGAGGCTGTTCCGGGTGCACCTCATGATGACGTGCTGCCCCCGGCAGTCCCTCACTACAGGTAATCTCTCGGTGCGGTCGCTGGAGGTTACTTGCGGCATTTGGTCCTAACCTCTCGGATGCTCGTCTCCTAAGCCTTTCTTGTATAGGCCTGCGTTGATGCCGAGCATCAGACTCGCAAGGTTCTTGGCGGTACGAGTGCTCTGACCTTCTACCTTCCGAGTGATGACTTTGATTACTGCGCCTATCACTTTGTGACCCGTCAAGGCATTCAGGTTGGTCATGTGTTTGGTCAGCTGGTCGCCCAGCTGGTCGCCCGTTTGCTCGCCCAGCTGGTCGCTGGTTTGAGCGTTGGGGTTGTGGTCCGAGGCGATCAGACATTTTTTGTTTGCCTCTTGAACTCTCGGGTACGACACGTCCTTTACTGGCTTCTTCCTCCTGAGGATGGTAGCTTGTTCGAGCATCATGTCTTGTCTCAGTCTGGGCAACCTGAATCACTGGTTGACGTGCTACTACCATCTGCTGTCTTTGCAATTGTTTCAGGGTGGTCATTGCTCTCTCAATGTCCTCAGGTGTTCTAACCATTGATTCAATGGTAGTTTCAATTTGTTGACCGACTGGAGCGGCCGGTAATGCCGGGACACGAGCTTGTTCAGTTCGACGGTGTCCGGATGGTCCCTGTCCTCTCCACATTCGACTTGTCGAGGTGGTGAGGGAGGCCTTGTACGTATGTCTCGTCATTGTTTGAGGTAATAATTGAATATAATAGATGGGTTTTCAAAGAAATCTTTTCTAGTTCGTGTTTTCGAAGACAACAAATTCTTGAAAACACTCACAATTGAAGATACTCTTCAAAACTCTCACTAAACTTCGAAGAACGTTCTTCGTGTTCTTCGGAATAATGATGAGTAAGTACCAAATTCTTCAATTGACGGAGGTTCGACACCCTCCTTCTAGTGCCAAATTGTTGAATGATTTTACTAATTGTAATGTTATGTGGCTAATTGATCTATGGAAATCACTCAAACAATAATTAAAAGATGATAATTGGAATTATTAAGTGAAATGTAGAGAGAATTATAGAGAGAGGAATTCTGTAAGTGGGCACTTTTTCTTTGAATTTCAGATCCCCTTCAAATGATATATTTTTACATATTTATACCCTTTTTAAGGGTGAGGTGGCATCTATTTAGGCCATATGGCTTCTGGTGGTGACAAGTGTCCTCCACTTGTCACCCCCTGGAAGTTTCACCCCCCTAACTCTAGCCTAAATGACTCGAACTCTTCATACGGGTTCCTTAGACATCTTGTGTCTTCTTTCCTTCGAAGGAGGGA
>JAPKLY010000514.1:190682-203340 GCA_026898435.1 Prunella vulgaris | reverse complement strand
ATCTTTAAAACACTTGAAAAGCTCGTAAAACAAAGATAAAGGACTAATTTTGAGCTGAAACTTTAAAACGATTTTGCTCCTGGTTTTATGACCAAAATACTTAATATTTTATGGCTAATAAACTGCCAAAATTTCGAAAATAAGCTGGGCATAAATTCGGTATTTTGAAAACAAGAATTTTGAGGACTAGAAACACATAATGGACTAGAACTGGAAACCTCGACTTTCACTAAGTAAACACTCCTGAAAATTTGTCAACATACATTATAAATCATGGCAAACATTCTGGTAAAATTTCCTAATTTTTGGAGTTATAAAACTTAACTTATTGATCATGCAAACTGAGGACAATAACTAATTTTCTTAAGAACAATTAAACACATAAATTAATCACTTAATCATGCGTATAAAATTCGAATCATCAGCTGCTAACATGTTAAATAAATTCATCAACTTAACTCCTAATAATCATGCAATTGAACACATAGTCATATAATAATACCTCATATAAATCCATAATAAAAATCCCATAATTCATCAAACCATAGCATATCCTAAATCAATCATCTACGTGTCCATACACTCATCGAATTAAAACATGCAAACGCCTAGTCTTGTGGCAAACATGAAGTGCCGAAAACATTAAATATAATACTTGCAAACATGAAATAAAAGCCTACTTGGAATTATTTAATTAAACTTCAATCCAATAACTTCTTCTTTCTCGCATCACATCCACCTTCCTCCGCATCGCCAATCTCGTCACCTTACTCTTGAAAATCTGAAAATATAATTCGGTGAAGGGGTGAGCAATTATAAAATAATCACTCCGTGGGGATAGTTTAGTTCGAAGTCTAAATATAAAGGACACAATAACATGTAAACATACCCTTCCTTCTTAACATATGATACGACTTTCGTATCCATTCATTGATGATATAGCTGATCATCCTTAACATTCATTTGACAATATAGCTGATTGTCCATTCATAGATTGATGGTAGAGCTGACCATCCATTCATATTAGCACATAAACACATAATTGCATCAAACTAAATATTTAAAAGTCGAACTATAGTTACCACTTTTCACCGTTTAAACCCCCACCTTTTCTTGACTTGAAAATAGAGAAGTGTTGTACGTTGGCTTGCTAATTCCTTGCTCTAAGAACTCTCGAAAATCTGCCCTCCTTCTACTTCTACAAGCTGCTGAAAACTGGTCCTCTAACTTCAATACATGGCAGAATTTTGGTGCTAGGTGGCTGCTGACTTTTTCTTGGGTGTCTAAGGGTTTTGGGGCTTGATCAATACATATTTATAGAGTTGGAAAAAGTGTGTAGGGTTGGGGAAAGAGGGCTGGACGAAATTATGAAGAAAAGGCAAGAAAATTGGCCCAATATCTTGGTGTATCTCTATTTCCATACTTGGCAACTTATTTCCTTATTTAAAAGATCCTTACTAACTTTTTATTCTTGTGATACTTAACCTTCAAGCATGTATATTCTCTTGCATAAGAATATGACTTATTTCCATAAATAAAGATACTAGAAATCCATGTCTTATACTCTCTTAATTTTCGAAAATTCCTTAAAGTCTAAGACCCATTATTTTCAAAAATACTACTAATACTATCCCAAGTATTATTTAATCCTATTCTTGGTCAAATCCTCGTAAAGTCAAATCCCTAAATTTAATTCCTCAATTACTAACATACCCTTAATGAATTAATACTTAAGGAAATACTAATCTTAAAGGATTAATACTATAACCTCAACAATAATATTATTCTCCTCAACTTCTAATAAAATTCGAAACTTAATACTACTTAGTGGTCCAATCAATACTAATTGGGACAACTAATACTAAGCAACCAATTTAGAAATACTAAGGCATAACAACTTAAAGGACTAACCTTGTACTCACACAAACTCACACCTAAAACAAAATAATTAAAGGACTAAAAGCTGTTGCCTATGCGGGGTGTTACAACCTCACCACCTTTAAAAATTTTCGTCCTCGAAAATACTAACTTACCTTGCAAAACAAGCTCGGGGTATTTAGCCTTTAAATCTTCTTCTTTTTCCCACATCGCTTCTTCAATACCATAGCGATTCCATCGTACTTTAATGAGGTTAACTTCTCGATTTCTCAAACGATGAGTCTTTCTATCCAACACTTCAACGGGTACTTCTTCATAAGCTAAGTTCTTATCCACTTCCAAAGATGAATAGTCTAAAACGTGACTAGGATCACGTACGTACTTCCTCAACATCGAAACGTGAAAAACGTTGTGAACGGCTGCAAGGTTAGGGGGCAAAGCTAAGCGATAAGCTAAACTCCCAACCTTCTCTAGGATTTCCAAAGGTCCTATAAAACGTGGTTGTAACTTCCCTTTTCGTCCAAAACGAACAACTCCTTTAGTTGGTGAAACTTTCAAGAACACGTCCTCGCCTTTCTCGAAATGTAGGGGCTTCCTTCGCTTGTCGGCATAAGACTTTTGACGATCTTGGGCAGCCCGTATCCGCTCTCGGATCTTCTCAATCACCTTTACCGTCTTTTCCACTATCTCGGGCCCTAGCACACGTCGTTCGCCAACTTCATCCCAATACAATGGAGATCTACAACGTCGTCCATACAAAGCTTCGTACGGTGCCATGCCAATCGTTGCTTGATAACTATTATTGTAAGAAAACTCCACTAAAGGTAAGTACGTCTCCCAATTACCTTCAAAATCTAGGACACATGCCCGTAACATGTCTTCAAGTGTTTGAATCGTCCTCTCGGATTGACCGTCCGTTTGTGGGTGATACGCCGTACTAAGATTTAACTTAGTGCCCATGGCCGATTGTAGGCTCCTCCAAAAATGCGACGTAAAACGTGCATCTCTATCCGAAACAATTGAAACGGGGACTCCATGCAATCTCACAACTTCTTGGATATAGACTTGAGCAAGTTTATCCATACTCCACGTCATCTTCATAGGTAGAAAATGAGCCGACTTGGTTAGTCGATCCACAACAACCCATATTGCTTGATTCCCTTTAATCGAACGGGGTAATCCCATCACAAAGTCCATGGAAATGTGCTCCCACTTCCATTGAGGTATCTCTAACGGCTTCAACAATCCGGATGCCTTTGATGTTCCGCCTTAACTTGTTGACAAGTTAAACACTTCTCTACGAAATTGGCAATGTCTCCCTTCATGTTCTTCCACCAAAATATAGTCCTTAAGTCCCTATACATCTTGGTTCCACCGGGATGAACCGTATAAGGTGTACCATGAGCTTTCTCCATGATTTCCTTCTTCAAGTCTTCATCGTTTGGAACACACAACCTTCCCTCGTACGTAAGTGCTCCATCATTGCCGATTGCAAAGCCCTTAACAGCTTTGGTTTCGGTCCTTTTCTTCATTTTGCCGAGAAAGGGGTCCAAGTCTTGGGCCTCTCGGATCCTCATCCGAATCGTGTCTTGCACTACAAGTGCTGAAAGTATGGACTTCATCTCCTTGGTTGATTCGACCACTTCTAACTTCAAGCGCTCGAACTCCTTCACTAATTCGACTTGGCTCGTCAAAGAATTGAACACGCCTCCCTTTCGGCTAAGTGCATCCGCGACCACGTTCGCCTTGCCCGGATGATAGTTGATCGTGCAATCGTAGTCTTTGACTAACTCTAGCCAACGCCTTTTCCTCATGTTCAACTCCTTTTGCGTGAAAATGTACTTGAGGCTCTTATGATCGGTGAATATCTCGCACTTAGTACCATAAAGATAATGTCTCCATATCTTTAATGCATGAACAACAGCCGCTAATTCAAGATCATGCGTAGGATAATTCATCTCGTGCACCTTCAATTGCCTTGATGCGTATGCCACGACCTTCCCATGTTGCATCAAAACACAACCTAGTCCTTTCTTTGACGCGTCGCTAAAGATCACAAAACTTTCGGTAGGATTGGGAATAATAAGGACAGGAGCCGACACTAACTTGTCCTTCAACTCTTGAAAACTCTTCTTGCATACCTTGGACCACACGAACTTCTCTCCTTTGCGTGTTAACTTGGTCATCGGTGAGGCTATCTTTGCAAAGCCTTCGATAAAACGCCTATAGTAACCCGCCAAACCGAGAAAGCTACGAACCTCGTTCACATTAGTTGGAGCCTTCCACTCACTCACGGCTGCAACTTTGGATGAGTCTACTTCAACTCCTTGGGCGGTGATCACATGGCCTAAAAAGTTAACTCGGTCTAACCAAAATTCGCATTTGGTAAACTTTGCAAACAACTTTCTTGGCGCAAAACCTCTAGAACCGTCCTCAAGTGCTCTTCATGTTGCTCCTTACTTCGCGAATAGATTAGAATGTCATCAATGAACACTATGACGAACCGATCTAAGTCAGCAGCTGCAGCTTTGAGAGTTGCAATGGGATATGAGAGAGATCCAGAAGCTGAATTTCCTGAAGCTAATTATGAGGTTGTAAGCTCAGAAAGTGAAGAAGACATGCCACAAAGAGTTGGTAAAGGAAGTCATCAAGTAGTTGAAGCTGAGGGCTTAACTACTTTGGCTGAAGAGGCAATCTTGTTGGAGTCTGCAGGAGCTAGTGCTGCAGATCCAGTGGTGAATATTGATGAGACAGGTCTAGAACAGCCTGATTCAGAAAAAGAGAAGGAGGCAGAGAAGGCTGATTCACCTTGTAAAGAGCATAAAGACAAGCCTGGTGATGATGAAGGAAATGATGATGATGCACCAATGGGTGGTGCTCAAGCTCAAACTACACAAACTGAAGCTCAACCCACTAAAGAGGCTCAAGCTGATGAACAAATTATTGATGATACCTCTAGGGAAATTGATGAGAGTGCAAAGGATTTATCCAATCCTATCACTAGTATCTTCATTCAACCCCCTCCTGCCATGTTTATACTTGAAGAAATCTATCAGCAAGGCACTCCTCCCCTACATAGTTATTCAGTCTTGGAAAGAGAAAATATAGATGATTATATGGCTGATTTCTCCACAGAAAAGACAGATCTTATTTTAACTAGTAGCAAGAGGAAGGCTACTACTGAAGACTCTACAGCTGTAGAGTTGGTACCTTCTAAAGCTCAGAAGACTATCAAAGGAAAGAAGTTGGTGATTAGGGAAGGTGATTCAGAAGAAGAAGATAGTGATACAATTCCCAAGATGACACCTAAAGAGGTTGTGTTGGTCCCTAAAGAAGACTTTGAGTCTTCTTGTTTTGAAAACAGCTGACTTTACAATCAGTTGAGTGCGCCGTGATCTTAGTGTGCGGAAACATTTTTAAATTAAATCCTTTTAATGAAAACCTTTTATTTAGTGCAGCAAGTAAGAGCAGTAAAATAAAACAAGAAAAAAACACAAGATTTATAGTGGTTTGGACCAACTGTCCTACATCCACTCTCCTCAATCCAACTCGGAGTTGAGGGGCTCTCTTACTTACTAACTTCCTCCCTTACAACCTTCGAGAGAAATCTCTCTTACAACTTGTTAGTGCAACGACTGCAACTAACTGATCGACTTCTATAAAGTCTTACAAATGAATAATAAATGTATAAACGTGTTTGAGTACAGAGGAACATATTGTAGCCTATCTGCTAGTGTAATCGCGCGTAGGATCGTTATAATATTTCTCTCTTGTACTCATATTTATAGGTAACAAAAACTAGCCGTTAGAGTTGACTAGGATTTGTAATTCCTATAAATATGTAATCAATCAATCAGAGTGATTGATTGATTCTTGATTTCCAGGTTGATATCTTTCCATCTTTGGCTTGATCTTCAATCTGATTGACTTGATTTGATTGCCTATGATTCTGGAAATCTTCTAGCCGTTATTGCGATCTTGTCCTCTTGACATGATTGACTTCCCATAAATAGATCTTCTATGAAACAACTTCAGACGACCTCAGCTGGTGGTGGTGGTCCTCTGCTAATTTTGTCCTCGTCTAATTTCTGCACCTCAGCTGATCTGACATCAGCTGACCTGGACCTCAGCTGATCTGACCTCAGCTGATCTGACCTCAGCTGATCTGAGACTCAGCTGATCATCCTCGTCTGATCCGATCCGACACCAGCTGACTTCCCAAGGTCAGCTGGTTTTAATGTCATCAAAACATAAGAGATTTCCCAACAATTTCCCCCTTTTTGATGATATTAAAACCCAAGGAAAGTTTGATCTTCCTCCAATCAGCTGGCTTGCCTAATATCATCTGATGTTCCCCCTTGATCAAATACCATCTGATTTCTTCTTGAAAAACATATGTGGAGCATCTTGTAGATGAATTCTTGGCTACCAGTAGAGATTGTCGGTAGGAGTCAAAATTGACATTTCTTTCAGCACAGGGCTCGGTATCGCCATTATAATACCATTCTGGAAGCGGAATGACGATTCTGATTGAACTCACTGCTATGCAGTGACCTATGATGTCCTGGATCAAAATTCCATCGTCTGGCAGCTCTAACAGTTGATTTTCTTTCTCTAAAAATTATCAAAAATCATCTGAAGTAATTTTTGAGTGTTCTTCTGAACTGCAGACTGCATGACACTTCTTAGGAAAGTCTTCTGATGTGCAAGGGTCATCTGTGCATGTGAGATCAACTGATCAGTTGCCTCTGAGGTCAGCTGGTTACCTTAGCTGATGTTCCCCCTTACACACATCTCAGCTGATTTTCCACCTAAGTGTAGGCCTTCCCCCTTAATTGGGTAGATGTTTGCATTTGGATCTGTTCATCACACTCAGCTCATCTGATTTGATCATCTTCTCATCTGATATCAGCTTTTTATTTGATCTCCTGAGCTGGTGTGTACCTGAAAATAAAATCAGGTAATAGGTACCCTACTGGGTCCTGGAGGGTCAGGAGGCAGTTCTTTAGGGATCTATAGGAATAGGTCATCCTTATGAAGCTTAGGAGACCTTATCCATCTCCCATATTTATCAACAAAGATAATCTCCTTCAGAGGGTTTCTCTTAGAAGGATGTCTTAGAACACCAGGTCTTGTGATCTGATTATAAGGGTACGTCCTGCTGGAGCCTTTGAATGACTCATAGACAACAGCCTTAGCTGATTGTGCAGGTTTGAGTGGTACTTTAAATGTAACCGAGGGTGGAGAAGGGTTCTGCTTGGACTTGCCCTTCTGGGATGGTCCAGGCTGATCCCTCCTCATCTTATTTTTCCCTTTTTCCTTATTATCAGCTCCTTGAACATGTGCCTTTTTCTTCCCTTTAGAGGACTTTGGGAAGCCAACACCTCTTTTGTCATGCTCTTGTTGAGAGGAAGAAGCTATAGATGACATTGCGTTATGTGCATTGGTCAGCTGATCCAATTTCAACTTGAGCTGATCCTCATTTTCTTTGGTCTGTGTATGCTGCTTGAAGAGTTCATCGAACTTAGCCTTTAATAGCTTGTGCTCCTCTTCCAACCCTAGATTTTCAGTCAGCAGCGTAGCTACCAACTGTTCCTGTTCCACACATTTGACTCTTAAGTCTTCTGACTCTTGAGTCTGTGAGGAAGTGGGTTCAGCTGATAGATCAGCAGACTTACCTTTCTCGAGGGTCAGCTGAGAGACTTCAGCTTTTAGCCTTGAGTTCTCCTCTTCTAGTTTAGCACAGACACTTAGAGAGGATTGGAGATCTGAGAGCAGCTTTCGCATCTCAGACTCCATAGAATTGGTAGAAGAGCAAGATGAGCTAACAGAGGGGGTTTCAGCTTCTACCTCTTCTGTGTCTGCCATGAGGCAAAAATCCTCTGATGATGGTGAATCTGCAGTGGAGATGTATTCCTCAAAATCTTGAATAATCTTGTTCATCTCTTCTTCAAAATTCACACCAAAGTTGTAAGACATGATTCCTGCAAAATGTGTTAGGAGAAATAACACACAAGAATTTTTCTAAAGGATTTGGATCTGCCCTGGTGACCACCTAAACCTTCTCAGGATGTGGCCCTTAGGACACACAGCTCTGATACCACTTGTTGGTCCCTAAAGAAGACTTTGAGTCTTCTTGTTTTGAAAACAACTGACTTTACAATCAGTTGAGTGCGCCGTGATCTTAGTGTGCGGAAACGTTTTTAAATTAAATCCTTTTAATGAAAACCTTTTATTTAGTGCAGCAAGTAAGAGCAGTAAAATAAAACAAGAAAAACACACAAGATTTATAGTGGTTCGGACCAACTGTCCTACATCCACTCTCCTCAATCCAACTCGGAGTTGAGGGGCTCTCTTACTTACTAACTTCCTCCCTTACAACCTTCGAGAGAAATCTCTCTTACAACTTGTTAGTGCAACGACTGCAACTAACTGATCGACTTCTATAAAGTCTTACAAATGAATAATAAATGTGTAAACGTGTTTGTGTACAAAGGAAAATATTGTAGCCTATCTGCTAGTGTAATCGCGCGTAGGATCGTTATAATTTTTCTCTCTTGTACTCATATTTATAGGTAACAAAAACTAGCCGTTAGAGTTGACTAGGATTTGAAATTCCTATAAATATGTAATCAATCAATCAGAGTGATTGATTGATTCTTGATTTCCAGGTTGATATCTTTCCATCTTTGGCTTGATCTTCAATCTGATTGACTTGATTTGATTGCCTATGATTCTGGAAAGGTTGAACGTTCAAAGGTTGACCACTGATCTTGTCCTCTTGATACTGCTTACAAAATTACATTTTATAGTCAAATTACATTCTAGCCATTATTACGATCTTGTCCTCTTGACATGATTGACTTCCCATAAATAGATCTTCTATGCAACAACTTCAGACGACCTCAGCTGGTGGTGGTGGTCCTCTGCTTATTTTGTCCTCGTCTGATTTCTGCACCTCAGCTGGTCTGACCTCAGCTGATCTGACATCAGCTGACCTGGACCTCAGCTGATCTGACCTCAGCTGATCTGGATCTCAGCTGATCTGACCTCAGCTAATCTGAGCCTCAGCTGATCATCCTCGTCTGATCCGATCCGACACCAGCTAGCTTCCCAAGGTTAGCTGGTTTTAATGTCATCAAAACATAAGGGATTTCCCAACAGGTTGTATCAAAGTTACAGGATTTTGAAGATTCTTTCAAGGGAATTGAAACAGAAATTATTAAGCAAGTGAAAGGGTGCCTGATGCTATAATTTCTCAGAAAGTAAGAAAAGGAATGGAGGATTTGGTCAGGAAGGTTGAAGAAAGAGGATTAGAGGAAAAAAAGTACTGGAAAAGAATTTTAAAGTTGTTGTGGATGGTTTATTGAATCAGAATGAACTGGTCAGACAGGACATTATTCAGAAGACAAGAGAGATCACTTCTCTACAGTCAGACAATAACTTGATGAAAGATGATTCTTTCAATCTGAAGTTAGAGGTTCAAAATATGAAGAATGAGATGACTAGGATGATCTCTAGTAATGAAAGCATGAAGACTGATCTTATGAGCAAACATTCTACCATTTTGTCACATATTGATGTTGGCAAAAAGGGGGAAAGTGGAATTGAGAAAGAGATCAAGGAAAGTGATAAGGTCACTGAGAACATTTTGGAGAATGTTAAGGATATTGGAAAATCATTGGCAAAAGAGTTTGAAGCTGCAAAGTCAAAGGATTTGTCAATGAGACTAGGAGAAAAACCAGAGGAAAGATCACAGCCTGAACAGATGAAGGGAAGCTCTCAAGGAAGTAAGATTATACAGCTCCCTAAATCTATAGCTAGAATGCAAGCTACTGCAAAGACTCAACACCCCCAAGTTCAAAAACCTGGTTATTGGGAAAAGACTGTGAAAGAGTCCCAGACAAGAAAGAAAGAGAAGGAAGAAAGAGAAAAAGAAGAAAGAGAGAAACAGAGAAAGAAAGATTCTGAGGAATCTACAACTGTTGTCAGTGGTCAACCTTTGAACGTTCAACCTTTAAGCATGATACCTGCTGAAGAAAAGAATGAAGAAGCTGAGAAGGAGAAAGAAATGAAGTCTGAATTTGATCTTCTTTGGGAAGAATTTCTAAGTATTTGTAACAGGCACACTGTGATAAAAAAGATTAAATTCTAGAAAGATAGGTATCTAAAGTTTAAGGATTTGAAAGCTAATGGGACTCTCTATAGAGGAGACAATGCTCGTTTGATTGGAGGAAAGAAAAAGAGAACCCCCTCAACAAACAGCACATTCAGTTCAAGAAGAGAACAAGAAGAATTCGAAAACTATGAGTACAGGATGCTGATGAGGTACATTGAAGAAGATGAGAAGAATATGAAGTTGACAGAGCAAGGAATATTCAAGCCTCAGAATGAATCAGATGATGATGAAGAAGATGCTGATCCCAATCATAGAAGGAGATGAAGACTTTGTTTATAGATTAGACAGTAAAACTTCTTAGATTATAGTCAAATTACATTTTGTAAGCAGTATCTTTGAATCCTTTTATTTATGGAGCTTTTCTTTCTGTTGGTTTATTTGGTTTTGTTGTTCTGTTCTTATTTCTGTTCTTTATGGCAATATCTTATTGCTACTGTTGTTTATTGTTTTGATGATATGTTTTGCCAACATCAAAATAGGGGGAAATTGTTAAGTACCTTGGTCTAGATTTTGATGTGTGCAAAACATATGTTTAATTGGTTTATATTTAATCTAACACTTGTTCTAAGGAAATTGGTTTTGGAAAGTTATAGTAGTAAGTGAAGTCTGCAGCTGTATACTTGATCATTCTACAGCCAGACATGACCCTACAGCTGTAATGTTTCTCTACAGCCAATTTTTTGTATTTACAAGACTCTACAACTGCAAGGTTGCAAACCTTATAGTTGAGAAGACCGTTTAAAGAGGAAGTACAAGTCAGATATTAATTGAAGATTATAAAGACCCTTAAGCAAAATTAGTGTAGCTCTCATGCACTCACTATAATGTACTTAAGAGGAGGTTATTTCTAAAGAAATCTAGAGGATAATGAAGATTAGTTTTAAGACAAATAGAATTCTGAAGAAAAAGGACAATAGTACAAGCAGTACTATCCTGTGTGAAGAATGAGGACCACTTCACACATGCCAATAGAGAGAGAGGAGCTTTATCCTGAATTCAAATTTGAATTCACCAACGGATAAGTCACACCACTCAATCTATAAATAGAAGAAGTCCTCAGAGGAAGCAACAACAACAACCCTGAGCATACAAGCATTCTGCCTAAGCAAGTCTACAACCAACAAAGTTTCAGAGAGAGAAATTTCATTTTCTGTGTGATTCATAGGATAGTTGGTTAGGATTTTCTTAGATAGAATCACACCTTTTTGTTGTTGTTCCCTCACCTGTTTTAATTTCTACTTAGTGTAGATATCTCTTTGTGAGGTTTTTGTTAACTCTTTGTGAGTTGTATTCTGAGTGAATAGGGTAGGTAATCTCTTATTAGAATAGGAATATGAGTGAACCTAGTTCTAAGGGGGAACTACTTGTATTGATCATAGTGATCTGATCTTAGTGAATTTGGCACCTAAGTGGTGTAACAATGGATGTAGGTTGTCTCTTTATAGACACTGAACCACTATAAATATTGTCTATTTACTTTCTGTCATTTATATTTCTGTATTGCATATTTTCTTAACTGTTACATTCATCATTCTTTTAAAATCGAGTGCATAAACTTTGTGTTTTTCACAAAGAAACTGACTCTACAGCTGTAGACTTGTCTAAGTCACTCAGCTGTTAAGTTTGTTTAAATTGGTTTTTCATTGACACTCACTTATTTTCCACTGCACATTAGAGTATTCTCAATACACTTTCAAGTGTGAGAATCCCTCTGATTTATTGTCTACAAGTTATCCTTTTTGGTTGCAAGTTTTTAAACTCTGCAGCTGTAGACTTCTATAGTCCACAGCTGTAACCTTTGTGGTCCTGTTTTAAGCCTCTTGTAGACTTGTTATTTTTGAACTTATAGAGGCTACTGTAAGGTTCTAGATTCCCCTCTTTTGAAAAGTTTAAAAATTTGATTTTGACTCAAGGTCTATTCACCCCCCTCTAGACCTTGCTTAAGGGACCAACAGTGAATAATCAATATTTATTCTTAAAGTAACACACATTTTGCTCTTGCATTTTGTGAAAAATGATTTATTCTATAAAAACAAATGAACATATATAAATAACAACATTTATAAGATAGTAACACACATTTGTTCTAATAGTAACATATATTTGCTCTCCAGTTTATGTTACTATATGAACAAATGTGTGTTGCTATACTATATAAAGTGAGAGCAAAATTTTAAATTTATCATACAATATTATTTAATTAAAATTAAAATTTATAATAATTAAAAAATAATAATAAATAATAGTTATTAATTATTATTGGCTGTGCATGTGTGTGGGTGGCGGAGTGGGGAGTGCAGCTGGGCGTGGTGTGTGTGTTGCGGGGGGAGGGGTGCAGGTGTGGGGAGGGATCAATTAACATACCGAATATGTTGACTCATGACTGGGAGGCGTGTGTGTCGGGGGGCGGGGGAGAGAAAATTGTGCGCGTGAAGATATTAATTGTTTTAAGTTATTTTTGGAAATTTCTATCGAATAAATTTCTATATAAGTTTTTGTCGGCTTATTTTTAAGCATAAATCCATTACAAAATAATAATAATAATAATAATAATAATAATAATAATAATAATAATAATAATAATAATAATAATAATAATAA